>RJWM01002199.1:39528-134530 GCA_004363535.1 Dasyprocta punctata | reverse complement strand
CTTTCACCCTATAATCTCACTGTCAGGAGCCAGACTGCCATTTGGTCCATACAGATCCACCCCACAAGGGTCTCAGGCCTGATTCTTGCCTCCACCTCATCATCCCACCTTGGGATGGGACATGCTTGGAAGATGCATAGTAACCAGGCTGGCAATCGCAGCAAGGGATCATTTATGCGCAAGTAGAAATGCCATGAAGTCAAGTGAAATAAAGATGTTTCATTGGTGCTTTCTCCCTGAGCCTTCGACATTAAACACAGAGTTGAGAAAGCAGTCAGCTCCTGCCTGAGTCACAGGGCAGGACAGCATCCTGGGAGAGGCTTGATGGGGGTGGAGTAGGGGAGCTCCTGAATTCGCACGTCACTGGGATCCAGTGTAGATGATTGGCATGCCTGCTTCTACAAATGCTTGCAACTCTGAGGGTAGCTCTTTGACTCCCTTCTGTGTTTGGATACAGCACCCACAGCTTCTTCTCCCATTCACACATTCCAGGTCAAAATCCGGTCTCTCACAGTCTCTTACCCTGGCCCTGGATCTGTATGCTCTCTGCTATTCAGCTGGAGTTTGGAGGCTCAAGCCCTGAAATGTTTTGGTCTGGGCTCCTCCACCTAAGCCCCCATACAGTGTGCTGCAGAAGGCAGGAAAGGGCCCTCCTCACCATGACTGTGACCTTGGGGACACCGGCAATCTGTTTCCTCCTTGCCAGAGGAACTACAACACTCTGAACGCCCACTGACAGTTTTATTTCCATGCAGCAAGGTAACAAATGCACACACACACACACACACATGCCAGATTTCCATTCCCATCAGATGTCCACATTCCAAAGTGACCTACCTCTTGACAAAGGCTTTTTAGCTGTCAGAAGCTGTTATCAGATGGAAGTGGTCCCTTCCCTCCGCTGTGCATGTGTTGTCACAGTACAGGGTATGCAGGGCTTTTTCCATCTGGCCCGCCCCCTGCTCTAAAACATCCACCTTTCAGTGCCCCAGAGTTCTGACATTCTGCGAGAATGTCTGAAACCAGCAAGTAATAGGTGGCCAAAAGGACACCCTGGGAGTCACAAAGGACATTTGGGGGAACTCGTAATTTTAATGGTGCTGTCCTTCTCCATAGGACTGAGTGATGCAAAGCCAGGATTCCACCCCTAAGGTTCATGCTGACCTCCACTTCCCTGCAGGGGTAAGTGGGCCTGGGAGCTGGGCTAAGTGCAGCCCCTACCCCTTCTTGAAAAAGTTTTCATATAGGTGTCACTGGAATCCTGTGACAACCTGCAGAAGCTGGTAGAGAAAGCAACTGAGAGGGTGAGGCCACAGGTAGGCCACTCACTGCCCCCACCTCCAACCCTCCCCTGTGGAACCATCATTTGCCTTGTTGGCAGGAGGGCGGAGTGCTGGGCAGGACTGACGTAGAAACACACAGAGACATGACCAGCACTCCCCACTGGACGCACTCAGTGGAAACTCACCACACAAGGCACTTAGATTCCAGGGCATTGAAGAGTGTCAGCTTTAAACATCTTCTGAAGTTTTTTATTTTTCTGTGATGGAGCTCACTGAGTCCATTTATGAGGAGACTGAGACCCACAGAGGAGACATGATGTCTTTGTGAACAAGCAAGGATTGAAACCAGGAGTAGAAAAGGAACTTGGAAGACTTTTGAGATGATCCCTTCACCCCATACCTAGTGTCAGAGCCTCATAGTTTTCCTCTGATCTGTGAATCCAGTGTTTGCTCCCACATGCTGACATTAGACATGGTGTTTTGGCTTTTAGAAAGCCAGAGCTTTGTTGGTAGGCTATGCTATGGGGCTTCAGAGGTGGGCAATGTGTAATAAGTCAAATTAGTTGACTTGGTACAAGGAATGCTGTCCACTTTGGAAATAATTAAGCATCATCTTCTAATGTGTGAATATATGTGTGTGTGCATGCCCATAGATAACAGAGGAGAGAATGAGAGAGAGGGAAAAAAGGAAGATGAAAGGAAATGGTTTTCATTATGTGTCAGTCAAAAATAGTTGGAAAAAATTTATTTCTATAATCTGAAAAGTCATTTAGGAGTATAGACATTTGCTAGGGTTGCCATAATGAAGTGTCACAAGTTGGGTGACTTAAACAACTGCAATTTATGGTCTCACATTCCAGAGGTTAGAAATTCAAAGTTATGCTTGGCAGGTTGGTTCCTTCACAGGGCTTGGATCTGTTCTAAGCCTCTTTCCTTGGCTTATAGATGACCATCTTCTTCCTGTATCTTCACAGCATCTGTCCTGCATACAGTCTGTCTCTGGGTGCAAACTGTCCCTTTGTGTAAGGACACCAGTCATACTGGATGAGGGGCCACACTAACAACTTCTCTTTAACATGGTTCCCTCTGGAGAGACACTGTCTCCAAACAAGGTCACATCTAAGACACTAGGGGTTAGGACTCCAATATGTAGATGTAAGGGGACACAATTCAACCCATAACAAGGAGATTCACAATTATCATAAGAATACAACTGACTCAAGAGTTCCTACAAAGTAGTAGAACCACCATTGCACAAGAGACATGGTCCTTCAAAAGTGGTTCAGTGCTGTTGTTGCCCCTTCTTCAAGGTGTTTAGTATCCTATAGAAGCCTCTTTCCTTGGGTGGGGCAAACACATGCCTTCCAAATTATTGTGGTCAGTATTCCAAATTCAATGGTTTGTCCAATTGCCTTACTCCTCTCCACAGAAAGAGAGGCAGGAACATCATCATCTAAATAGAAAGAGTTAGATGATGGCTGGCTCAATGACTGGCATGTGGTGAAGCCCCAGGCAGTGTCCCTCTTGCTGGGCCTTTGCACCCAGGGCTCTCTCAGCCCCTGCCCACTGGCCTGCAACCTCACCTCAAGTTCACTTGCCTTCTTATTGCAGAAGAGCTGCAGGAAGATGAGCTATAAAAGTCATTCAATCTATGTGATTAACTGAAGTAATTGGCAAATGACCCTGCTACTCTCTCAAGGGGCGTGCAGAGTTTATTTTCAGTTATTGGTATTTATCCCACTGATTTTCTGCATGTGGCCGACAGTCCATCAAATGCTTCCCAGGGTTGCTCAAGTTCCTTCTTAGTCAGATTAAAACAGGAATTAAATCACATAGATGCATGCTTTGTTAAATCTCATTTTCTTGAGGATGAAAAATAAATTTCTCATTTTGGTCCATGATTTCAAGAGCAGAAGGCAAAGGACTTGAAAATATAAAGACACCTCCCCCTGAGTTGGTGAAACTCATCTTCCCTCCAGGCAGACATGAGTCCCCATGTGACAAAATGCTACCTGTGGGCATAAAAATTCTGCTGCTTATACGACTGTGATAAGAGACATAAGGCAGTGTGTCAGTCCGTTTTCTGTTGCTGTAACAAAATACCTGAAACATATAAAGGAAAGCATTTTATTTAGCTTGTGTTTTGGAGGCTCAAGAGCATGGTGCAGTGCTCACTTCAGCAGCACATGTACTAACAGCCTGGTGCAAGTTTCTGCTGAGGGTCTTACGCCAGATGAAATCCTTTAGCAGGGATCACATGGTGAGATAGAAAGCTGGAGAAGATTCAGGGGCAGGCTTAGTCTTTTTATAACAATGCCCTCTTACAGGAACTAAGGTCCCACAAAGTCCATGTGAATCTTTTCTGAGTGCCCTTGGTGACCTAGTCACTTTCCACTAGATTCTACTTCTTAAAGATTCCACCACCTCTCAGTCTCATCACACTGATGACCAAGCTTCTGGCACATGAACCTTTAGGAGATGCACTCAAATCACATCCAAGCCATAGCAGGTGGTAAAAATAAGGCTGCTCTAGGGAGCCTGGAGCTAATACACAACTGGTTAACAAAACACTCATTTTCTGTGGACTTGGAAACCTACACAAAATGGAGCCTATCAAGTTGGAAGTGATATTTGGTGATACTGGCTTGAAAGTGTGACTCTCCAGTCCCAGCTGCTGTCCCCTGAAGCTTCAGCAAAGACCTGCACAGAGGATAATCCAATCATACACTTTTGAAAGGAATGGTAAAATCTTCAATGTCAACTCTTCCACTTCACATAGAGGAGAAACTAAAATTGATTTTGAAAGAGAGAAGTCAACATTGGTTGTGGAGTAAATAATTATGACAGGTACTGCATCCTCACTTAAATTTTAGAAATACATGATTAGCTTTTAAAATCAATAAAAATTAGTTTATGGATATTAGAGATATTTGGGTAAATATTATAAAGCAAGAATAAAATTAACCATTTGCTATGCTCAGAATGTATCTCCCCAAAACTCGGATGTTGAAACCTAATGCCCAAAGTGGGGGCTTTGGAGGTGATTAGATCATGAAATTCTGCCCTCATAAGTAGCATTAGAGCTTTGTAGTGAAAGAAACTTGAGGGACCCTGTCTGCCCCTCATGTGGACACACAGTAGCACCATCTCCTATGACTTCATCTTAGGTTTCCCAACCTCCAGAACTATAAGCATTAAATTGCTATTTTTATGAATTGCCTAGTATAAGGTATTTTGTTATAGCAGCAGTCTGAATAAACAAAGGCACCTTTATTCATTAGCTAAAGAGCCAGACAGGGGGGACACCAGCCAATTCAGAAAGACCCAGAGCCTGGTGCTTACTTAGGGAGGGTGGTGCAGAAATGACATGAGAGGGAGACCCTAACTCTTCTGATGAGGCAGTGTGCTCTGGACCACTGCTATAGAGCAGGGACAGCACACTGCTGTCACTTGGAGATGCATCCCTGGAAGCTCAGAGCACAGGGTACTGTGTTTGGAGCAGCTTTAAATACTATCAGGGAGACAAGAGTCATAAAACCAAGAAAGGGCATCTTTGCCGCTATCCTGGGGTTGCATAAGTCAGGGTTGGTCCTGGGCTTAACCATCAGGGTCCAAGAGGACCTTGGGTTGCTGCTGGGCAGGGACTCAGATGGAGCTTTACCTGGTGAAGTCCTTGTCCTTCACTTCCCTCCATGCAGGCTCCTTGGAGACTGTTCCTTCTTCTTTAGACTCACTTAAAATCCCCAAGGGGTCTCTCTTCTCAAAGATGGGTGTAGACAGAAAGACCCTGCCTGTCTGGTTTCCCAGTCCCTAGCATATAATCGGGTACTCAAATGTGTTTGGAAGTGATGACTGTCTCCTTTCTCCTTCAGGACCAACCCTGATAAACATTTATCCCTGATTTTGCCCATATAGAATGGGGAGGGATGATTCCCAAGCTGTAATTCATCTCAGTCTCCCTCTCTCCCGGGGATGACTTTCATGTGCTCGCTGAAGCAGTTTGGGGCTCAGACAGGAAGAATGATATAACCAAAGAGGAAAGCACCCAGGGGAAGAGAAAACAGCACTTTCAGGAACAGTGAGGCTGTCATCATCAGGGGGTGGTGAAAAGAATGGGGTCCCTCAGGCAGGTGCAAGATGGCAGAGGGAACCCCAAGTGCCCAGAATCATGGGTAGTTGTGCTTAGGAGAGGCTGGCAGGAGCCACACTTGGAGGGAAGGAGGGATGGCCTTGGAGTGGCCATTGTCCACTCCAGCCAGATGGGTGGCACAAACAGGCAGTGCCACCTCCAGTTCTCCCTGGTCCACTGAGTGCCACAGGGCCCAGGCAGGCTGAGGAAAGCACAGAGGATGGGTCAGAAAACATGGATATGGACTGAAAGGAAAGGATTATGTAGGGATGGATGACTTGACCTCAGCTACAGACCTCCTTTTAATTCTGTAATCTTTTGTTGAAACTAAGGATTGAACCTAGGACCTTGTGTGTGCTAGATAAGCACTCTATTCCTGAGCCATCTCATCAACCTTTTTATTTTTTGATAGTCTCATTAAACTACCCACGAGGGCCTCAGACTTGGTATCCTCCTTTTTCAATATCCTCAGTAGCTAGGATCACATCTACTACAGCTATTACACCCTCATGTTAAAGTCTTTGCCAAATGCTGAGGGAGCTTATTTCAGCTCTTGTTGTTCATCTGGAAATGCTCTTCTCTCAGGAACTCGGGGAGACTGAGACTCATTTTGCTGAAATACCCTTAACAGAATGTACATGACCCTCTCAGTTGTCCACTTGTGTTCAAGGCAGCCAGGTGCAGAGGCCCAGGGATACTTCTGAGATACAAAATGTGTCTTCCTTCCAGAAACCCACACTCGGGAAAGAGGCAGAACCTCAGGGACACTGAGTATGACATGACATCAGCCCTCAGCAGAGGCAGTTTCCACCAGAACAGAGGGAGAACACTATTCTGGTTCTTGTTTCACAACCTTGCATGGAAAGGGGGAATAAAAATAGACTTACATAATACATACGTACACATGCACAGGAAATATCCTGAGTTTTCCCAGAGGTGGTAGTTTTTGGGCAGGGCCTGGCAGTTTGCAGACGGTGGAGGCATTGCATGAGGAGCAAGGGAGGATGCAGGTGGCTCCTGCAGATGAGTGTGTCTGTGGGCAGAAAGCTTAGAATGAATTTGGTGCCAAATGATAGAGGACCTTGAATTCCACAGTAGAAAGTTCAGCATTTATTTTATAGTTGAAGGAAGCTACAGAAAGTTTTCGGTGAGATCATTTACATAAATTACCCAAAACCCTTAAATTTGCTCCAGTTGTATTGGTTCAGCAATACAATTTCAAATAGGGAAAAGACTTTAAGGATCAGGAAAGAAATGAGCAGGAAAGGGTGAGTGATCCTCAGGTCAATGGAGAGACAAGGCTCTATGTTCCTTGTTCCCTCTATAAGGAAAAAGTTAGTAATACTCTAGGACAGTGGATAAACTTAGTTTTCTTTGAAAACAATATCAACCTCTCTGCAGCAGTGATGGGAAAGTGATAATCATTTAGGACTTGAATATTTCTGTAGAAATACAGTATAAAAGGCCTCACATACGAATTTGGAGTGTTTTCCAGTGCTGGGTGAATTATTTGGACTATGTCACTGTATAGGGTGATATACTATGTCCCCCCAAGTCCTCATATACTTTTGATGGGGCTGATCCTGGCGTCTGTTATTGGTTTGTTGTCTGGTGTGGGGATTGGCAATGTGAGTGCTGCACTCACCCAGGGGTGGAGCCATCATACAATGTAAATGAGGCAGGCCCTCTTCTTGCTTGCTTCTGCGTTTCTGCCCTCTCTGGAACGTTCTCTCTCTCTCTCTCTCTCTCTCTCTCTCTCTCTCTCTCTCTCTCTCTCTTTCTCTCTTGCCAGCACACTTTGCTGCTTGCAGGTGCTGTGAACAGCAGCCTCGCCATGCCATGCTGCTTTGGAGCCAACTAAGTATGGACTGAAACTCCCAAGAAATTGTACGAAATAAAGTCTTCCTTCCGTAGTTTTGGGCATCAGGTATTTTATCTCAGCAACAAGTAAAAAGTAACTAAGATAGTCACCATGCACAGTTTCATAAACATTTCTCTCCAGTGTAATAGGCTGGAAAATGTGACTATGTAAAATCTGAGCTGAGCAATAAAAAGGGATCTTTGCCTTTTGCCTGTGTAGGATGTGGTGCTGCTGTTGATTAATTTAAGAAGCTCTTGGAAAGCACCTCAGAGCTACCCATGTAATTGGTCTCAGATAGACCAAAAGGGAGATTTGACATGCTGTGTAAGCAGTTCAAAGTTATGGACAACTCCCCCAAGCAAGTTGCTGCAGTTTCCAGTTGATGGTTGGTTTGACCAATGAACAAATCAGAAGGCACAAGAGCAGTGCACAGAAGCCCATCCACTTCCTGTGCAGGAGGGGAACATCGAAGTCTGTTTTGGAAAAAATGCATTATTGATTAACCAAACATTTACTAGTGATGGTAGGATTACTATGGACCTGTGGGGGTTTTTTTGTTTGTTTGTTTGTTTGTTTGTTTTACTGTGGTTGCAACTAATTGCAATAAACTTAGTGGCTTAAAATAAAATTTAACAATCAAATTTATTATCTTGCAGCTCCAAGAGTCAAAAATCTGAAATAGGTCTAACTAGGCCTAACATGTTATCAGGATCATGTACCATTCTGGAGACTCCCAGGGAGAATTTGTCTCCATGTCTTTCTAGAAGTTGCCTACATTCATTGGCTTATAGTCACTTCATCTTCAAAAGTGTCAAAGCCCCTTCTTATGACCCTTCTTCTGTCATCACATCTGTATCTAACCAACTACAACAAGGAAAATCCTCTGCTTTTAAGGACTTCTGTGAACAGACTGGGCTCACCTCCAATCTAAGATAACTTCCCGTCTACAAAGCCCCTTTTGCCATGTAAGACACAATTGTAAATGGTCTGAGGGATAAGAATGTGGTCTTTATTTGTAGGGAAATGAATGCATCTAGAAAATACAATATTGAATGAAATAAATCAGACACACAAACTTAAATATCATATGGTATCTCTCATCTAAGTCAGGCAAGGTACAACCTATAAGAAAAATAAAGAAAGGATAGAAAGAGACCAGGGGATGAATTTCCTGCAGATGGGAAGGGGTCCAGGGAACCAAACGGGATGAAGAGGGGAGGAGACGGGGTAATAGGTAGAGTGAAGATATGCCAGGTCCCAACAACCTCAATGAACATGGACATTATGTGCCATAAATATGAACTAAGACTAACAATATCAACAAGAATAAAAAAAGGGGAAAGGAGAACTAGAGGAGGGAGGAGAGGAGGGGATTTTTAAAAAAGAGCTATATTGTGTACATGTACCAACTCCCCAAGATGATTATAAAATACATGTACTGCAAACATGTATTAATAAAATGGAAATAAAAAGAACATGGGCTTTGTGGGGGGTATTTTTTCTCCCATACTGTGTATTCAGCATCTATGCATATGATGTGGCCCTGTTTTCTGCATCCCCTCCCACTCGGTTAAAGCCTTACGTGAACCCCAGCCTCCCTGCAATGTACCCGGGCCAGCTGGCATAGGCATATAGGCAGCCAGCTCTGGAGCAAGACTGCCTGGGTTTTATATCAATTGTCTCATTTATTCAATAGTTTCATTTGGCCTTGAACAATTTACCATCCCTAAATACAGCATCTTGTTTTGTAAAGAGGGGATGGTGCCCAACAAGAAACAGATGACACACTCAAATTGGGCTAATTTGAGGAGATAATAAAGAAGGGATCTTAGGTCTTCAGAAGTTGCTAGAATGTTTCATTGGCTAGTGTCCATTGTCCTCATTTGCACTGCAGCTGGCCTTCTGTAGTTAGAGAGACCTCGGTCCATGGCCTGCCTGAAGGACCTGCCACTCTCACTTGCCAGAGCAATGACAGATTCCTACTCAAGGAAAAGGAGGCCTTCTAAGGCCTGGCTATTCCAACCACACTCAGGGAAAAGACATTTTCCCTGAAGTACCATCCACAAGTCATTGAATCACTGCTCTGAATTTCCCTTCTTGCCTACTTTTCCCTTAAATTAAATGAGAGAAAATGCTTCCCATAAAAATAATTTATGAAATTCTACATATAGCAATATTAAAATCATTAAAGCAAGTCTCCAAGGGACAAAACAATAATGGTGCTTTGTTTATCGCCCCTGGTGTGGTTCATGGCAGGCCCAGTTCATCAGACAACTATCTCCCAGTGTGGCTGGTACCAGGTGCCTGTACAACTCTTCCTCGAATGTTGCTTCTAAAGTTGCTAAAGCAGATGTCACTACTCCCAAGACTCTCCTAATATGTTAAGAATACCACTTACTACTGGAATTCCAGAGAAGCTTCTTTAAAAATATAGCCCTCATGCTATATTTTTTGCTTATATCGTTTGCTTTCAGTATTCACTGAAGCGATATTTACAGAGCACCAAAGTGTTGGGACTCAGTGGTGAACACCCTGATGGGAGATACAAATTAAAGTGATAATTTATATGGAGAGAAGATAGAGGGTCCTAGAAGCGCTTGTAACAGGCTAAGCTCTGGGACACCATGGACAGATTTTAAGCAGAGGAGTTAAATGATTATGTTTTAGTAGAATCACTCAGTCTGCAGTTGTGGGAAACACATCAGAGAGAGTCAGGGCCCACCTAACCATGCTTTATGAGTTTTTCTTTGTTGTACTGAGGATTGAGCCCATGGCCTTCATACTGAGTTATATCCCCAGACCTTTTCTTATTTTGAAAGAGGGTCTCTCAAAATTACTAAGTTGCCCAATCCTCCTGCCTCACTAAGTTGGCAATCCTTCTGCTTCACTCTCCCAGGATCCTAGGATTACAAACATCTGCCTCCACACCCTGCCTCAATAGATATTTTGATCATCTTCTTGTTAGCATGTGGAATCCCCAAAATCCTTTCAGGCCATTGGTATCTCAGTCTTGAAAGAGTGAGGTGGTCTTGATAGAACCTGTTTTGAGGGCCTCCTGAAACAGAATTCCTTAGTATTTCACCTTCACCCTCTTTGGAGCTCACACTTGGCCCCACTTTTGCAACACTTCCTTAGCAATGAGCCTCCACCCCTGGATCATGCAGAACTGTCTTTGTCCATGCTGAAGGACAACAGATTCTTTCATCTGCTTTAGTAACTGTTGAAACTAACACAGGGCAAAGCACTTTTAATTTGCTCAATGCATGTCCACGAAAGCAATAAGTGAACTGGATACTGTTGAGAGTAATAGTGTGTTACATTTTTAAAAACAAGAAAGAGAAATGCCTGATCTTCTGGAAGATGATATGGGACAGATCCTACTCAGTGAAGCATGCATATGTTAGATTAATAAACATGATTATTGTTGGCCAGCTCTAATTCCTGCCTGAGGGCTGATAAGATGGTGTCCAAAGAACCACTCACTCATTCTCGGACACCAGAATAAAAGGATCTTTAATGAAATGCAGGAGCTGGAGTGACAGTCATTAGCAGTTAGAAACAGGCAACCAATCACAAAGTCAAGGTGAAATACTTAGTAAAAAGACCTTCTTGCCTGAGGCACATCGTGTCTCCTTTGCTGAAGTTACATGGATTATGTTATTAATTGCACCATAATTTGCCTAAACTTGATGTTTTTAATCCTCCACTGATGAAACACTGGACAAGCTAAATAAATTATTTTATTGGATCATTAATTTGTATAAACAATACTAATATGGGCTGTTTGTCATTTCTGTTAGTAGCACCACCTATTTAGGCAGAGATGAGTAGGCCTGGGTTGGCCAGAAGGAACACAGTCAGGGACTTTTTGGGTCATGTTTCCATCTGGTATCTGATGTCATCTGTCCAAAATAGTTTCTAGAAACAGCAGCTCCCCAGGACTGGCCAAGACCCTTCCTTAGCTTGCATGTTCTAGCCCAGGGAAGAGTTTTGCATGGATCTGCCAGGGGAGATGAGCACATGGAGAAGGAAAGTCCAGAGGCTGCTGACCTGCCTTATGCCTTCCTTGCAGGCACAGTTTTGCATTTGTCAAGTCACAGAAGCCTCTCACATCTTCAAACTAGAGATCTTAGTTTAGCACACACATCTATCCCTGTGCAGATAAGGAAAACAAAGTCCAGAGAGGTAAAGCTACTTGTCCAAGGTCAAAACAGCAAGTCAGTAACGGTGTGATTGGCAAGTATCTCTGGATCTCAATCCAGTTTCTTTCTACTGTCCCAATGCTGGTTCCATGTCTAAACAGAGAACAGCTTCTCCTTACTCCTGTTTCACATGCTGGTCTAATTTCAGGGAAATGTGTGTACCTTTTGTATTGGGTGATACTATGTACCCCCAAATCCTCATATACTTTTGATGGGGCTGAGTCTGGCACTTGTGATCAGTTTGTTGTCCAGCACTGGGATTGGTGATGTGAGCGCTGCACCTGCCCAGGGGTGAAGCTGAGATACAGTGTAAAGGAGGCAGATCTTCCTCTCTTTCTCTTCCAACCTCTCTCACCAGTGCACCTTGCTGTTGTGGCTGCCATGAATGGCAGCCCTGCCACACCATGCAGGGCTTGGAGCCAACTAAGTATGGACTGAAACTCCCAAGAAACTGTAAGAAATAAACCTTTCCTTCCCTAATTTTGGGCATCAGGTATCTTGTCTTGGCAACAAGCAAAAAGTAACTAAGACATCTTTTTATACTATTTATCATGTAAAAGAAAATTCACTATACAGCACTAGGGCTTCCATTTTTCTGCTTTTTGGAAGAGTGTTTTACATGCGCAGCTATGCTGAGCTTGGAGCTTCATGGAAAAGTGTCCTGATTGTTGTGGCCCAGCCAGGCAGAACCAGCCAAGCCAGCCAAGTGGTTTCTTTGCTTCACTTGACTGTCAGATAAGGGTCACCAGTTTATTGATTGTCACAGTGGCACTCAGGTCCAAACATGCTCCCTAAGGGCTCAGAGCTTCACAGTAAAGGATGTCAGGGAATTGATTTTGCTCTTCTCCAAGAACAAAAGGTATCATAAGTTAGATGGGACTAAACAGTCAAGAAAATATAAGTACATACCCTCCCAGACCCATTCTAAACCTTGGGAGCTGTGGTCTTGCAGTGGGAAATAAATCCAACTGAATCCATGGGACAAGAGAGAGACCTTTGAGCAGGAAAACTGCAGCCAGCACTGAGTAGCAGTCAGTCTTGAGTTAGCCAAAAATCAGAGTGTCTGGATTGTTTTCCTGCATTCTCCTCTGCTACTTTAGGACTACACTGGAACACAAATGGGATTAAGTGTCTTGTGTCTGAAAAGGATGTTTGCAGACCTTGGTTGAGACTATCTTAGTTCCCTCGTTTATAAAATGTGAATATAATAATCTATCTCCCATGAGAATGAAATAAGTTTATAAAAGTAATTCTTTTACTCTTTTAGAACTGTTCCTGGACCAAGGTAAATATTCAATAAATGTTGGCTAAGGAAAATCAAGGTAGAGTCGTTTTGTGTTTGCAAAAGTATTCAAATCTAAGAAGGGAGATAAGAGACTGTGTATAAATACCTCTGTTCCATAATCTTAATTAGCTAGTAAAGCCTTAGAGGGCAAAGATTTCCCCTTTAAAAAAAAAAAAGAAAGAAAGGTAAGGTATACTTCCAGCAAGGAAGACATGAGTTGAAATAGTAAAATAGTAGAGGTAGAAATGTTTTTAAAAGTTTGAAATCCACCAGGTGGCGCTGATAATAAAATCTTTCCTTTGATGCCATATTCCACTCAGGACTTAATAGATTGTGTAATGTAAGGGGTAATACCAGGATCTGCTGGAAATTATCCTGGGACTCACAGAAAACAAAGCATTAATCTTTGTATATAGCACTTGGAGAAGTAAGATTCCTAGGAATAAATGAGGATCAAGGCCATTTACTGAGTTCCTGCCGCTGATAACTACCTTCCAGGGTCTGCAACCATTTATAAACCTCATAGTCATGCAACTCACTTCCAGATTGTAGCCAAGTCTTTTTGGATATCTTAGAAATTAGTGGATGAGCTTCAGGGTTGATAAACAATAATTGTGTATTAAATTCAAACAGATTTGTGTAGGAATCCTAGCATTGTCACTTACTGGCTGTGTGATCTTGGATACATCACTTAACCTTTCTGACCTTCAATTTCAACATCTTTTAAATAAATTTTAAGATTGAGGAATAAATTTAAAAATTTATTTAAATTATTCAGGGCACTTTTTTCATAAAATAGGTGTTTGAAAATGCTTGTTTTTATTTTTATTAGTGGATTGAAAGACTACTCATAAACTCTGGGAAATTCTCCAGAAACCATAACAAGGAGTTTCAGGATCATTATTAGCCAATATTGTAGTGGACCATGCTCCATAATCAAATGCAAATATCAAAAATTTGTCTGACACCCCAGTGGAATAAGCAACCTAAGATAATATAGTCCCTAAAGCTTTTAAGTAGATGGTAGTGTAAATTGACTTTCTATTTGCTGAAAATGGGTTAAATCCAAAAATACATCAATTCTAAGATTTATTTATTCTATCAAGTATTAGTTAGCAATTTTTGATAAGTGCACTTTTCAGAGCCCTGTTATGTGATAATTTTGCTGTAGAGAAAACATATCAAACTCAGTGAAAAATAATAACCTTTGGTTTCTCACTCATGAGCCCATAGGTAGCATCTTCTTTGGAATAGTAACTATCTTAGGTACATTCTTCTCATGGCAAAAGGCAAGGAGAAAGTGAAGAGGGTAAGCACCACCATGTAGGTAAAATGTAAACATGTACTCACTTTGAGTTTAATAATACCCAAGCAGCCAAGAAAGTCATATGGCCACACCTAAAAGTCAAGGGTAAACTTTTTGCCCACTGTATTAGCCAGCTTTCCCACTGATGGGACACAACACCCAATACCCACAGTTTAAAAGAAGAAAAGTTTAATTTGTCTCACAGTTTCAGTGGAGTCAGTCCATGGTTCACTGGCTCCAATGCAAGAACATCATAGCAGATGGGCATGGTGGAGCAAAACTGCTCAGTTCATGGCAGATGGCAAGGAAAGCAGGAAAAAAGCATCAGGGAAGAAGGCACTAGGGACCACAGATATCACCCAAGGTCACGTTCCATAATCTACCCAAACAAACCTAGGTATATGCTTTGTTGATCTTATAGGCATCTCTTTATCCAGTCAGATTGGCAATCATGATTAACAGGTCATACCCATCATGAAGCCAAGGCAAAGATGTCATGTCTATGGAGTACTACGGCGTATCCAGGAACTGGGGACCAGTAATTCTATAAACTATTCCTGGAGTGCCATCCCCTTTCTGGTCAACTGAGGAATTGTCCTTTTGTTTTGGCTGCAGTCCCTAGTGAATGATACACCTCTTAGTACATTGTGGGCCAATATAGGAAGACAAGGGCTTCCTCTTAAAGAAATATATACTTTTAAGATTTAATCGTATTAGAAGGCAACTAAACTTCTCCTTTTAGAGGAGAAAGGAGCCTCATAGGACCCTTTGTTCAGTCCATTCTTCAAATGCAGCCCACAGAAGCTGGGACTGAAAATTATTACCAAATAATGCCTACTCAGAGGTCTAACAGAACTGAATTATTGGTTTCCCTTCAATTCTCAATTATTTACTTACCCTTTCATATAAACCATCAAAATAGATGAATCTGGTTTCAAATAATACACTAGATCAAAAGCAAAGGGTACTTTGAAAATACAATCATCTTCCCAGGAATAGTTCTCCTCTGTTATTGATAAGCAATACTCAAGCTACTCTAAATTATTGGGTTGAGTTTAGGAGACAGAGAAGTGGTAGCCAAGACAACTACCATGAGTGTGGATTAATGTCCTTTCCATGAGGTCATTTAACAGAATACAGTCTTCGGAGAATGACCTTACTTTCTAGGAGACACTCATCTACTGCCTGACTGGCAGTGTAGGATTCTTTCTCAGTACTTTGCTTTTCAGGGAGACCCAGCAATATCCAGAGTTAATGATTTCCCTGGTTGGATGATTTTCTGCAAACCTCACTGGGAGGTAGAATAGTCTCAGGGCTAGATGTCTGAGCTCTGGAGTCTTTGACTGGTGTCAAACTTGGCTCCACAGCTGGGCAGTTATGTGACTTTGTTACAGAGATGTTCAGTTCTGCTCTGCTCCTTCAATGCAGAGGGTTGAGTTCCCTAGCAATTCTGTGATTGGGTGGTGCTGTTTGACTAGTTTCAGGCAAAGGGATGTGAGAAAATATGTTCTATGTAAACTCTGGGCTGTACTATTTAACGCCCTGCGAGAAGCTCTCCAGAATTCTCACCTGTCACCCTGGTACAGTGACCAACAGCATTCAAGATGGTGATTATTCCATCAGCGCAGGCTAAAATCAGCAGGGTCCCCACACTGACCTGGATAGACATGTAGCAAGGGACAGAAATAAACTTGGTTGCATTAAGCTATGGACACTTCAGGGTTTGTTTGCTACCACAATTTAACCCTAGTTCATATTCCTCACTAAATCTTAGTTTCTTTCTCTGAAAACGGGAGAATTGTGTCATCTATTTAATAAGGTAATTGTGAGAGTTAAACAGGGTAGGATCTGTATAACACTTAAAATGTATCTAGAACATAATAAATTCTAAATATATTTTGGCGATAATGGTTTACCATGCTGGGTTTTGTCTATAACGAGATATCTATTTCTGTGAAATGATTTGTAGGTCATGTGTCTTGGGGAAAAAAAGTCACTTATCCTCAAATTACAACAGCATTATGTTAAACTAGATGAGCTACAGCTTGAATTTCTAGCTTTAAGATTATGGAACTCTATTAAAGACTCACTCAGAGAACCTTTCCTGGTATTTCAAAGATATTTCTATGAGTTGGGGGAACAAAATATATGATTAAATCACATATTATCTTTTCCCCTTCTACAGTTGTTCCCCTTTCCCAAATGAAAAGATCTATGTCCTTGTTATGTTTCTGTATCTTATTCTGAAGATTTCTGTCCAGGAAATTACATCAAATTTAAAAATTCTTAGCTAACAATCCATTGCCAATGCCTGTTTTGTTTTCACTGGGCTTCAGGCTGCAGCCTATAGCCAACCATAGCCTTTCTCCAGATAGCGTTGCCTTCCTTCATTCAAACAGAAAGTACCCTGTCCCTGACCGCCTCCATCCTGGCTCCAGATGACCATGCTCCTGCCACTTCTCATAACCACCGGGACTGTTGTCTAACTTCTCCAGATCAGGGCTTTCTATGTCTTCATTTGCAGTCTTTCCTCTTTGCCCTCCTCTTCTTTTTTCTTCTTCCTCTTCCTCCTCTTCCTCCTCTCCCTCTTCCTCCTCTTCTTCCTCTTCCTTTTCTTCCTCTTCCTCCCCTTCTTCCTTCTCCTTTTTTACTTCTTTTCCCTTCTTTTCCTGTTTCCTTCTTCATCTCCTCTTCCTCCTTTCACCTCCTCCTTCTTCTTCTTTTCCTCCTTCCTTTTTTCCTTATTCTCCTTATTCTTCCTTCTCCTTTTTCCCTCTTCTTCACTTCCCTTTCTCTTCCCCTTCCCTCTTCTTTCATCTTTCCTCCTCCTCCTCCTTCTCCTCCTCCTCCTCCTGCTCCTCCTCCTCCTCTTTCTTCTTCTTTCCACATTACCGACTGACTCTTTCTCTGGTCTTAAATATAGCTCTACCTGAACCTCTTAACAGTTCATATATGTTAACATTTTAGGCTAAACCATAGAAAATTGTCATTTTGAGGCATTAAAATGTAGTGATTTCCTATGGTTAAAACTACATATAACTCTAATCTAGATAACAAGAGGGATTTCATTCCATACGTATTGAATTACTTGTTGAAGCCCATCAAGAGTCCTAATATATCTCTCCCTCTTTATTTAATTGGGAAATTTTTCTTGCAGAACATGCCTTATGCACTTTGATATCACCCTCTGACATTCCCATACTTAGTAGGATAAAATAATATTTCTTCTCTTTAACCCCTTTCAGATTGAAGACATCATTACAAAGATGCAAGATGACAAGACAGGGGGTGTGGCCATCAGAACAGTCAAGAGTTTTCTTTCCAAAATCCCGAGTGTTGTTACAGGTAAGGTATTTCTTACAAAGGGTCAGCAGCAAACTACTGAAGGCTATTGAAGAGTTCTGTAGCCTAGATTGTGACCTGAGGGATGTCTAAGAATCTGTGAATCATAAAAGTGAAACATCCTGTGTGTTTCTTGCCTCCAATCCCATCCTGGTCTTGGTTTCTAGGGAGAAGTTCCCCTTTGCCAGTCATTAAGAACGGTGTGACTATGCCAGACCATTAACTGTGTGCAGGTTGAGACTGCAGGGAGTAAATAAGACCATTAATAAACTGACACAGTAGCAACTTAGGTTGTGATATAGAAATAAGCACAGAAACATTAAAGAAATTAAGTTTAGCTTTTAAAGAAAGTTTTGCATTTTAAGAAGCATTTAAATCCTACAAAATGCTTTTAAATCACTATATTTGAGCTTCTGAAAAAGTACTTTTAAAATATTGTCCTGCGTTCTTTTCTGTGTTTTTTGTGCCCAAATGTATTTCTTTTAAAATTTTCATTGTGAGATATAATAAACACATGGATATAGTTTCAATTACAATAATATAATACGTCATGTATACCAACTACTTTGCTTTATAAATAACATTATCAATATCTTAGAGTTTCCTTGTGTACCTAGTGGATTGAGTCTCCCTCCCTGCCCCATTGTCTATTTTTGTGTTAATAATTTCATTGTTTTCCTTCACAGCTTTAGCACATATATATCTATCTTTTGCTATTCAAACAAATAAGCCAACTAAGTAAAATAGAATTTTAAATGATTCTTTCATTCTTAAAGTTTGCCTATTTACTTTCTAAAATTGAGGACCCAACAAGACTTACTTTCTACCCTCCTCCTTCTAGAAAGGCTAAAATAAAAAGATTGACAGAAGTGGCACTGATTATATGGAGTAACTAGAATCCTCATGTATTGTTCATGGGAATGCAAAATGATGCAGCTAACTTGGAAAAAGTTTAACAATTTCCTCAAGAGTTAAACATGTGCTTATCATATGACTCACCAATCCCTTAACCTAAGAGAGATGGAAAATTGTGCTCACACACTCACTGACTTCCAAATGTTAGTAGAAACTTTATCCATAATCTCTGCAGGCTGGAAATAAGTCAAATGTCCTTCACTAGGTAAATGGATAAATGCACTCAATTCTATCTATACTTGGCAGTTAAAAAAAAAAGTAAGCTTCTGATACATCAGCAACTTGGATTAATCTTACTATCATTTTCCTGGGTGACAGAAACCAGTCCTAAAAGATCACATAGAGTCTGATTCCATTTATATGACATCAAAATAAAAACAAACAATGATAAAAACAAACAAACCCTAGTGGTGGAAACAGATCAGTGGTTACCACACATTGGAAATCAGGAGAAAAGAGTTTGATAACAAGGGATAGCAGTAGTTTTATAAAGTGATAGAACTGTTCTGTATCCTGACTATGATGATAACATCCATCTATATGGGTCATACTTATAAAACAGTGTAAACACATGCACATTTATAAATTGACTATACATCAAATTAAAAAGTAAATAGACTCAGTTAAAGTATCCATGGGTATCCCAATTCTTTGTCCATATCATCACTGAAACCAAATATTATTTTAGTCAGGTTAGGCTGCTGTAACAAGCACTATAGGTCAAGAGACTTAGAAACAACAGAAATTTATTTTTCATGATTCTGGGGGCTGGAAGTTCAAGATGAGGGTGCCAATAGGGACAGGTTCTGGTAAGACCTCTTTCCCATTGCAGACAGCAGACTTCTAATTATATCTTTATATGGGAAAAAGAGCACTAGGTAACCTTTATAAGAAGAGGGCACTAATTCCATTCATGAGGGCTTCACACTCATAAGTTACTGCCCAAAGGCCCCACTTCTTTGTATCATCATACTGGGGACTAGATTTCAATATGTAAATTTTAGAGAGACACAAATATTCAGTCCATAACAAAAAAAGGGTTGTATTAGTATTCTCTAATTTTCAAATATATCTAAGTAGAATTATACTATATAAAAGCTATCTTATTTTTAGCACATTGCTGGATTTTGTTTAGAATTTTATGCCTATTTTCATGGACCAGATTGTTTTAGGTTTTGTTTGTTTGTTTGTTTGTTTGTTTTTTCCTTACCTTCAATGCTGGTGTGGGTATCAAATTTATGCCAGCCTTGTAAGATGAGCTATGAAGTACATATATCTTTTATTGATATTGTGTTGGTCTCTGAAAAATAATTGACTATCCAGTTAAGTGATTAATTTCAAATGTTTTTCTTTATTTCTAAAGTGTCGTCTGGTTCTCTTTGCAATATATTTGGCTACTTGCTTATTTTTTATTTATGTAGATATCTGTAGAGTGTTTACTATTTTCTAAGCATTGCTGGGCAGTTGGGATTCAGAAGTAAATGAAACAAAGATTTCTAGTCTCATAGAAATATGAAATTTATATTCTAGTTAAAGAGAAAATAAACAAGATAAAGAAACAAGATAAAGAAAATTTGTAGTTTTAGATAGTGACAAGGGCAAAAGAAAACAATCAAATATAAAAAGGAAATAGGAAATGTTGGAGTGTTGTAATTTTGGGAAAATTGGTCAAGGAAGAACTCCCTAAGAGCATGACATTCGAGGTTAGAAAGGAGAGTAGGAATAGAATCCTGTGGATACTGAAGGAAAGACCATCCCAGATAGCCACTGCTATGTTACCAGGACATGGGGGTTCCAGTATACTGAGGAACTGTGACACAGGAGCCAGAATGGAGCCAGAGTGGCTAAAATAGAGTAAAGAAATCAAGAATGGTAAGCGTAAAGTCAGAGCGATAATAGTGAACTAGGTGATGTAACTTTTTAGTCATTATAAGGCCACATGCGTGTGGAGTGACATGCTCGGACTTCCATTTCAAGGAGATCACTGTTGTGTTCAGAAGACTGGGGATGGGAGGAGTGATAAGGGCCAGGTCATGATGAAAACGGTGACTCAAGTCTATCAGTATTGAGGATATGTGAAGTAGTAAGATTCAAACTCAAGTTTAAGGGAGAACAGACAGTATTTGGGAACAGGTAAGATACAGAGTGTGAGAAAGAAAAGAATCAGTGATGATTATACACATTTTGGCCTGATCAATTGAAGAACAAAATTATTAATTTCAATGGGAAAGACTGAGAGATGAGAAATACTTGTTTGTATAGTTTAGCTGGAGATCAGAAATCAGAAGATCAATTTAGACAGGTGAACTTTAGAGGCACCTTAGACATTCAGTTGGAGATGACAAGTTGGCATTTTGATGTGAGGATCTAGAAATGGCAGGGGATGGGCTGGCACTAGGGTTCACACCCAGGGTCTTCATGCTGAGTTACATCTCCAGCCTTTTATTTAATTTTTTTTAATTATGAGACAAGGTCTCTCTAAATCAATAGTGTGCCCATTCTATCTTGAACTTGCCACATTTATCTCAGCCTCCCAGAACAGTAAGATTATAGACATATGCTACCATGCCTGGCTTGAAGATCTAGATTGTAGTACAAGAGTGTCTGAGCTGAGGAAATGAGTCATCAGCACATAAATGACATGTGGAACTATGGGATGAAAAAACTTACAGAGGCAGTGAGTATAGATGATAAAAACATAGTCCAAGTCCTAAAACTTTGGATAGCCAGTATAAAGAGATCAGGAAGATAAGGGGAAATCAGAAAGGAAATTGAGAAGAGGTTGCTAGAGACAAGAAACAAAATCAGGATAGGGCTTTTTGAAAGCTCAATTTTCTAGAAAGAGTTTCAAAGAAAAGGAGTAATCAAACTTGAACACTGCTGGTAATCAAGTATGCAGAGAGCTTATAGTTGACCATTTGAGGTTAGCAACATTGAATTCATTGCCACCTTTGGTAAGTGCACATTCTATAAAATACTGGGGACAAAAAGCCTATTGGGATGGCTTCAAATCAGAATGGGAAGAAAGCAGTTTGAGGTAGTGAGGTAATCTTTGAAGGGTTTTTTTTTTCTATAAAAAGAAGAAATGCTAAGGTATTTAGAGGGAGACATTAGATCAGCACATGTAGGTTTTCTAAAAATATAATTACAGCATATTTTATGATGATAGGAATGACTTTAGAGGGGAAAAATGATACTGGATAAAGAAAATTCAAAGATTGAGATCAATGAGTAGGTAAAGGGAGATTGAATATGCAGGTAAATGAGTAGCTTTAGCTGAAAACATACGAAGTTTGTTCATAAAAGAGAAAGGGAAGCAAGGATAAGAGTAGACAGGAGTGAGTAGAATTTCTTTTCTAGTCGTCTCTACTTTTTTAGTAATATGGAAAACGAAGACAGTAGCGATGTTGAAGTTTTCATGACATTACAAACCACAAAATAGTCAACTAGGAGAATAAAGAGACCAGAGAAGGAAAATGAAGCTTTGATTACTAGGTAGCATTCAGGGTCCTCTTAGGATGATTTACAGGTTTAAAGAGAGACAATTCTTTCTCAGCCATATTTAAGTGAATTCAGAATGAGTCAGGTAGAAAGTTGGGCACAGGCCGGGAGTTTGGCTCAGTGACTTACGCATCTGTCTGATAGGCACAAGGTTGTGAGTTCAATTCCCGGTGCTGCTAAATAAATAAATAAATAAATATGGGAGAAAGTTGGACACAATGCTACAGAAATTATAAGAGTATAATGAATCAAGAGACAGGCAAGGGAAAAACTAAAATAATTGACCATTAAATTATAACAGAGAAAAGTAAGAACATGAGATGGGGTGAGGAAGGATGAAGAGGATTGAATAATTTATAATTTCAGTGGCAGAAGAATTTGAAAGCTCAAGGCAAGAATAAGAAAGCAAGTAGTGGTTGGATAGTAGATGTTCGAAATGGAGACCATGGGAGGTTACAGTTATTGGTGATAACATGATCTAAAACCATCAAAGGTCTGACTGAGAAAGGATGGAGGGCAAGCTCACTGGAAGAGAAGATGCCAAGAACCAAGAGGTTATGACACTGGAAGATAGATCCACAGAAATATTGAAATCACTACTGGAGGGGCATTAGAGAATGTGGTTGTTAGTCTGTGGTACAACCTTTATGGAATGAGAAGTGGCTTTCTAAACAGACCAGGAAGAAGAGGAGAAAACTTTGAGTCTTCACTAAATAGACTCAGCTTTCTCACAGCCTGATGTTCTCACGATTCCAAAAAGAAGGAAATGAAGACAGTCTGAATGTAGCCGTGAGAAACAAGAAAATCACTAATCTTCCTTCAAGCCCAGAATAGGTAAGTCATAGCAGAAAAATAGCTGTCCCCTAAGAGGGCTTCAGGGAAGTAGGGCCGCTAGGGAAGAACAAGATGATGAAGGAAATATCAAAGTATTTTTCTTATTATTGACCATGAGTCCCAGAAGGGAAGTGAAAGGATTTCAAGGGTTGGTAGTATGTGACCTGGTAATAATCATCCGTAGTTTCTCAGTTCCAGGCACTAGAGTAGTCACAGGAAATAGTAAAATGAACAAAAACCTGATCTCCATTCTTCAAAACCTATTAATCTAGTGAGCAAAACAGGTACAGGTAGATCCATAAATATATGTTTCATCTTATAATAGAAGAATGGACAACATGCTGTTTGAACTCAGGAAAGGATCGTGACTTTTTCATGAGTACACATGCAACATTTTTCTGAGAAGTATGTCAGCTATATATTTCTACATAGCAATCTCCCCCATTCTATCATGGCTTAAAATGAAAGTGATTTTTCATTTCTCATCATCATGATCTCGTGAACCGGCAGTCTCGGCAGTTCTTCTGCTGGTCTCACTGTGAGGCCATTGTCGTCTGATGGTTCAGCTGGAGCTGGAGATCTATAATGACCTCACACCTTTACTACTCTTTGTTTCTTTTTTATCCTTAACTGTGGCTTCAGTTTCCATCCACATCACTTCATATCCTTCAATAAAGTAGACTCAACTTTCCACAGCCTGATGATCTTGGGATTCCAAGAGGGAGAGAGTGAAAACTGTAAGACTTAATACCAAGGCTCCAGAATTCATACAATGTCATTTCTGTCAAAGCATGTCAGGGGCCAAGCCCTGATTTCAGGCAATGCAGAAACAGACTCTACCTCCTGATGTAGGAGTGACAATGTCACTTTGACACAGGCATACATGACTCATTGAAGGCCATTATAATAATCTGCTATGTGAAATAATTTTAGAAACAGGTCTCAACAATAATTAGAAACACTGGGAAGGTCATTCCATGGAAAAGAAAGTAGAATTCTCATGTGCATAAAAAGCATGCCAGATTGAAGTAAAGATGAGCTTGTTGTGTGGCTAGAGTTTCAAACACATTTATGTGTGTGTGTGTTTCAGGAGAGAAACACAGTGACAGAACAGTCACAAGAGTTAAAAGGATATAAGACTTAACCTGGATGACAGATTTCAAAGGAATTTTGACTCAGACTTTATCTAGAAGGTAGGACTGCCATCTTTTTAATAAGAAAGTATATATCTCTGAAGTATTAAGGTATTAAGTATTAAGGTGTAAGCATTAAATACATCTCTGATGAAACACTGAGGAGGAAGAGATGAGGAGTATGAAGTCTAGTCAGGTAATCTCCAGATGAAAGGGTCTAAGCAGGAAGTAAGGAGGCCCATATTATCCAGTAGAGCATCAACTCGAGCCATTGATTTATAGTCACATATCACTAAATCCTTGCAAAAAAAGTGTGAGGAAACTATTACTACCTCTATTTCACAGTGGAGAAGGCTGCTCATTGAAGAACTTAAAGAACTTGTCCCAGGTCACACAGCTACTAAATGGCAGGACCTCTGCCTTCAAGTACCACTATAAAAGGATAGTAGCAATAGGATCCAAGACACTGGTGGAGGAAGTAGAAATTAGAATTGGTAGGGCTTGGTGACTAGATGTGTCTTAGGCTAACTCATTCTAAATAGGATCCGAAATAATTTTTGTGTGTGTGTGCCAGGAATTGAACTCACAACCTCACACTTGCCAGGCAGGCACTGTGCTACTGAGCTATATCCATGGTGACCCAACATAATATTATGGATTGAAAACATTCATCTTACTTTTTTCTCTTCTGAAACACTGCAAAATGAGAGTAAAAGATTGCTATTTTAAGGACATAATCCCAAAGTTTGACGTCATTATTATAATAATCTCTTTTGGGAAATAAGCATCCTTGGGTTGAATATCTTTGAAAGATAGTCCAATAAAAGGGCAGTCGATGCCTCATTCTCAAGATACGCAATTTATGACAGTCTTGGAGAATTGTCTCCCCACACAGTAACAACAAAATTTAGAGATATAATAAGTGTAGAAACAGAATCTGACAAAAAACCCAAGACTAGCTGACTAACTCTTGTCAGTGGAGAAAGCTAAGTAACAGCATCACTTTTATGATAGAGCCCTTGACTCAGAAACTAGTAGCAAGTGAACTGTTCATCTAGTTAGAAAGCATTCTTCCAAAATACTCACCTTCTTAGTTGTTCAGGCCAATCGCTAGCTCAATGTCTGCTATATGGCAGTAGCGAGTTCTATTCTCTGCCAGAACAACTCAGGTTAGTGTTGATTTGGAAGCTAAGATCATTAAAATCCCAGGTTAAAAGATGACTCTTGTGTTGAACTTGTTCAAGGTGTATTTGCAAGGTATATTAGTCAGCACCTGTTTTGGCACAGTTTCACAAGTGAACACAAGAAATTCACTTAACAATGCCAGCCAAAAGCCAGATCTTCAGTTCACAGCAATGAGTCCTCAGCAGCCACAGACTGAAACAAAGAATTCCTTGCAGTGCTGTCAGATGGAGCCATAATTGTAGCCAACAGCAGAGGCCCTATGTTCAGACATATGGCCTGCGCGCCAGTGCTAACACAGCTGCCCCAAGCTCTTTACCACCCTAAGCATCTCTAGAGAAAAACCAACCTCCTCTAGATGATTTTATTCCAGGAAATCTTTCCTGCTTTTTACCCTCTCAAGTTGCTGGCATTAGAGTACAGAGTTATATACAGAGAAAATCCAAATCATCAAGTCTTCCAAGTACCAAAATTAAGAGGGAAGTCTATGGCTATGTGGTCATGCTTACTGGGTCGATGAAGGCCATGTCTGCATAAAAGAGTAACCAGCCTGTACTGTAGCTTCCATCTGATTTTCTGACCATAAGCCAAACAGCCAGTCTCCCAGGAGATGCCTTTTCAACTATTTTAGGAATTTTGTTTGTTTTGTTTTGTTTTGTTTTATCATCAATGTTGGAGTTTCCCCTCCAACAGCAACCAATGGAGAACAGCTTTATCTCTTGTGTATGAGGACCTCTATTCCTTAGTTTAAAAAAAAAAGGTAAAAGTGAAATAATAAACAACAGTTAAGCCAACAGAGGGTCTCAACAGTGGGCTGAGGTGGTTTCAGCAGAGGAAGGTACGTGGACAGACACCAACTGTATGATACCGAGCGCCCCCTGGTGAACACTTACTCCCAAAGACTGTTGATAAGGAGCATGTAAATATATCCCAGTGTGTCCAAGACCGTCTCTATCACAAGGTCTGCAAAGCTGTTAGCACCCCTTTCTCAACGGCATGGTGAAAATCAAGAGATAAAAATAATGCCAATATGCAGGCATTTGCCCTGAGAAAGAAGCATCCAGCTGAAAGGCCCACTTCTGAGCTGTCCATTTACTAGACTGAGGAAAAATCTCACCTACTTACCCAAGCCATCCAAAAGCTAAAGACAAAAGCAAATGTTAGTGACTTATACCAAACAAATAAATGAATACATTGAGATGTGCAGACATGTACCTTGTAAGGGAGCAAACGAATCTGGGCAAAACACTCTAAACTGAAGTGTTTACAGTAGAAGAAGGTTCCAGAATGAACATGGTTTCTGACTGGCATTTGCAGTTTTCCAACTTTACAGCTTGAGGATGGCATGAAAGCCATACACATTCTGTAGAAACTGTTCTTCAAGTTTTGGATTTTGATCATTTTCTGGGCGAGAGACAGACTAGTAATCCTCTCTCATATTGCTTGGCAGTGGTGGCAGGCCACAGATCCCTGTCAACCACATGAGGATAGGAGGAAACAACTGATGCTTTCTAGTGCACCGTGTTGCTAAGATAGGATGTTCAGTGGGTTAGGAAGGGTAAATGCATTTTTGACTTGCATTCTTTTCAACTTAGGAATTTATCAGAATACAATCACATCATAAGCCAAAGAGAATCTGTATTTACCAAGAGAAAACAAAAGCAAAAGAGCTAAAATTGAAACACCACAAAGGAAAAAAAAAAAGAAGAAGAAACAGGCCTGGAAAAATGAATTTTGAAACAAGAATTTATGAAGACTGAACATAGGGATAAGAAGGAATGCATAGTTATAAGAAAATCAAAAAATTGAAACAAAGTTTTCTAGAATTCACAGGTATCTTCAAAGGGATCTGTGGCACTAAATGACATAAAATCATCAGACATGAATGGGTGTTGTTCTTCAGGTAAGTCTCTTTTATATACCTTTGTGGTGCCTTTGTTTACAACCTTCCTAATGTGTTGGTTCCTGCCACTTGGAACAGTGACACATGAAGTAGTAGGTATTTCGTGATTTTCCATCTTACAAATTCTATTTATCTGGTAAATCCCATACAGATGCTGAACTAAAAGCATCTATTTGGATTATCTACGTGAACCTCTTCTTATGTTTTTCTCTTCTTTGCTTTTCTGGTCTTCATATGACTGGTCTAACTTAACTGGTTAAATATTTGTTAATGCTAAATATTTAATAAAAATTAATTTAATAAATTTAAATAAATATATTCAATACAAATAAAGATAACCTGCATTGATCTAACCCATATTAGGTAAAGAAGTTTCCTTTACATAATGTGAGCCCTTGAGGAAATTATGTTTTAGGAAAGAGAAGCCACAAGATCAGTCTCAGTCCTGCTGAGTTTGAGGTTTTAAAGGGGCAGTAAGTGATATTGTCCAGGCAGTACAGTTGTAAGAGACAGACTGATGTTCTAGAGAATATCTTTAAAAAAAAAAAATTATGGATTTGAAAGTCATCTGGGACTAAGTGGCAGGGGACTCTAAAGACCTGACTAAGTACCACGATTTTTACAGCTAAGCTGTATATTTGTTCATTCCCTACTTAGCCAGGAGATATATGCTAACCCACCCACTCCCACCTTCTAGGACAGTGACGGTGAACCTTTTAGAGCTTTCAGTGATACAAACAGCCCACGGCAGCACATATGCTTTAAGTTCACCACCACTGTTCTAGGATTTTGAGTTTGAAATTTCTCTACTGACATGTAAAGGAAAACATCTTTACTCTGTTTCAGGAACTTACAGATGGATTCATAGATATTTCTGGGATGACAGTGAGGGAATGCCCATTGGTCCACCCATGGGTTGGACATGATGGGCTTGGGAGGGCAACCCAGGGAGGAAAGGTACTGAGATAGGGGGTGGATATATTTAGAAGATAACTAATAAGAAATAGACATTAAAACACAATTTTTCCTTCAAAAGGTGAAAAATTACAAGCTCTAAGGGGTGAGGTTTAGCATTAAATCAAAGCCAAGGCTCATTGACTTTTGTGGAAGAAGTTTCATTCATAAGAAATGCAAATCTGTGCAAAACCATCTCACCTTCTTGAGGCTGCAGAACAAGGTGTCCACAGAAAGGGCACTTCACAGTCACCCTGCCACTCCCATTCCAGGGCTGCAGATCAGCTTTTGCCAACCCTCCCTTCTGAATAGCACATAGGAAACAAAAAATGATAGCTGGAGCTAGGGTGGTGAGGTTTCTGAGTTTCCAACTCTTAGCTTGCCAGCCCTGTCCCCTTCCCACCTGCCCTGTGCGTGACAGACATATCCTGGGACAAACGCCTGCCAAGCCCAGGAAAGGAGCCAGATCGCACAGCTTTGCCCAGCTGTCATATACAGTCATTCCAGGATAATTCTCTATCACCTGACTGTCCTAAAGAATTTTCCAGAGACTTTGGAGATTAATCTTTTCCACACCACTCTCAGAAACACAAATTCCTAGCACATAAGATACATCGAGGCTCACTTATTTCTGCAGATAGGAAAACTGAGTCTCACAAACATGAGGTAATGTGTGCAAAAATCACACAGCTTGTTAAGGACAGAACCAGAACTGGAGTCTCAATTCCTCACTCGATTCCTCACTGCCATTGCAAACTGCTTCCAATACCTCAGGCAGAAATATATAGATGCTTGAATTGCAACACTTCCTTGAAGGTGTCTGATGCATCTCCCCCCGCCCCAAACAGGAGAATCACTTGCCTAGCTTGTTAAAAATATAAATCCCAGGACACCCTCTTGGGCCTGGATTCAGAAACCTCTATTTTCAGCAACTTCCCAGATTGACTCTACAGCCTGTCTGATTTGGAATCAGTGTAACCCCTGCCAATTGCTCTCCAGCCTCTGTTTTAATAACCTCCAATGATGAATGTCATCATCTTTCATTCCATCTTTGGACAGCTGTGACCTTTGAAAACTCCTTTTTTATAATGAACTGAACCCTTACTTGCTCCCTGTTGCTTCACTTCATTAGGCTTAGTTCTCACAAAGAACAGAGGAATGAATTTGTTTAAAGTAATATCCACCTGGCTCTTCTTTATGAAATTTTATTGTACAAATAATTTTCAGAAAATATCCTAGGTGTATGGAAACCATTTTTATTTTACTTTTCTCAATACCTCTTTCATGCATATATTTTTACCTTTTTTTCATAGTCTAATAATTTATTTTTCATGGCTTTATGTTGTCATAAACATTAAAAGTATTTTGCTTCTTGGCAGTACAGTTTGGAAGAAACAGTATAGAGCTACAAATTGTCTGTGTGACCTTGACTTGGTAGCAGTGACCTTGAGCTGGTCACCAGCCATGTGGGCTCCTGTCTCCTCATCCGGATTAAACATTATCTGTGGTTGATTCTGGCCTTCTGTGAGAAGAAGCATATTTATTTCAAGAGGGCTTCCACTGCTCTGAATATTTCCGTATTTTCTTTCTTAAGAAATTTTAAGGGTTCCAATACTTATCCAAAAATCAAAGCCATAAATTCAAATTTATATCTATATCCACATATTTATACATACATTCACACTATATATATACAACTTCAGAGACAGAGGCCATAAACGAGACCACATATAGATAGGATATATTTAGAATATATATATCATATATATATATTATATATGATATATATAGAATATATAGACTTTGCTCTCAATATATAATTGATTTGAAGATTCCTACACTGGGGAAGAGTGGACTATCCTATTCAAACTAATTTTCTTGAGAAACAGTAGAAGATAAAAGATAATAGATTATAAGAAAACAATTGTTAATCTAAAATTGTATTCATAGAAATTTAACTTTATGCTAATGTTTAGCAATTTAGAATATATAAATTCTTTGAAACACAAAATTGACATTAAGAATTTTTTGTTGTACATAGCTAGGTATTTTAAAGGAACTAAACTGATAAATTCAAAATTCTCCACAAACAAAATTATAGTCCTAGTTGGCTTTCTAGGTGATGTGTTAAGGAACTCAAGGAAAACATAATGCCAGTTCTCCATTGACAAAGTGGGATTACTCAACACATTTTATTAAACTGAGATTACTCTGGTGGTAAAAATAAAACAAAACATTATAAGGAAACTTCAGTCCAGTGTCTCTCATAAAAAAAATGCTAATATTTGAAACAAAATACAAACAAATTAGTAAGTTGAAAGCTGGCAAACTTTGTTTTTAGAGTTTATCCAGCAAATGCTTTAGGCTTTGCAAGTCAAATAGTCTGTTACAATTCTTCAACTCTGCAACTGTAATGCAAAAGCAGCTGTAGGTAACATATACATGAATGGCTGTGACTATGTTTCTAGGAAATTGTGTTTACCAAGTGGCTGTGATTGAATTCCTCTGAAACTGTGTTTACAAAACAGGTGGCGAGTCATTCTCTGGCTACCCCTGCCTTAGATGTATCTCACAAACAACATGCTGAACAAAAGCAGGCAGAAGCTGAAGGCTATAAACAGTATGGCTCCTCTTATATAAAATACAAATAACCAGAACTGTGAAATGATAGTAGTTAGGGGTATATGTTTAGGTGATAAAAGTGAGAGAAAACTATGAAAGCTTTATGACCTATGCTGTTAATGGTTTCCTTGTAATTTGATGATGAGGGTTCTGTGTTGAGAGGGGCCATAAGCAAAGATGGTCACTTTCTTTTCTTTTTTTTATTATACATATTTTTTATTTTGAAGAGGATAAAACCAAGGAAAATAGAATAAAACCAATCAAAAATAAACCAGCATAAGTGATACAGGACTTCAAAATTTTATGAAACCAACAATAGTTACCATAATGCGTTTTGTTGTCTTCAAAATAGCTGCAGATACTTTTGGACATACTAAAAATTGAAAAAAACAGAGTAGAATAGAAACAATAAAACCAAAACAGCGAATGCAATAAAGGACTTCAAAACAAGCCATTAGTAAACTGAAAATGGCTATCATAATATGTCTCGTTATCTTTCAAATAGCTGCTCATGTCATCAGATCAAACAAAATAAAAGAGATTAAAACCCAACCCAACAAAACAATGAAAATGATACAGTTTCCTGGCCAGGATTGCTTCCTGGTGAGGCCTGGATCTCCACCCCCTCCCCACCTCGCCCTCAGTTCGCAAATGGCACAGACTCATGGAGAGAGGCTCGGGTGTGGCTGTCCCCACTCAGGCAGCAGCTGGCACATGGCACTAGTTTCCAGGCAGGGATCACCTCCTGGTGAGGCCCCTGGTTCTCTCCCCCTGCCGTCCACGCATGGCACAGACTCACGGAGAGAGGCTTAAAGATGGTCACTTTCTAGGGGAGCCCTAACCAGGACAAAAATCAGGTTTAAATTCATTAGATGAATGGAGTGAGCAGATGAAAAAATGCATGAAACCAAAATTTATTATTCATAGGTCCCAGGGAGGTTAGGAGAGGTGACAGGAGGCCAACAGGAAGTCCAGAAACAGCAGGGAACTCAATCAAGAGGTAATGAATGAAAGTGAGAGCAAGACAGAAATAGGACATGTAGGACAATGGCTTTATTAAGGTTCATAGGAATCACCCCTTAGGCTTTCCTGTGAGGTTGGTGGATTGGCTAGTTTAAAGAAAATTAGGCTTTACCTTGATCAACTGCTCTGGGTTGTATTGGGTCACTGAGGTGAGAAATTAGCAAACCACCACACAGAGCAAGGGACTCTATACCAAAGGTGATGAGCATGGCTTGGTTTCCAATACAGTAACTTACGTGAAACCCAAAAATGATGCTGAAGCAGCAACAGTACTAAACCAAATTTATGATGGGCAGTGATTACCGTTTGTGTCTAAGTAGCACAGAGTACCTTATTAATAGAACAATAAAGGACTACTGGAGTATTTTTTAAAACTAATGTACATTATGGAAACAAGAATTTTTAATAAAAGACTGCTCTATAGCTATTTGTTTTAAGCACTTTCCAGTATATATAGAATTTTACAACAAGAAGTAAGTTTCCCTTTTCTTTTTGTTTCCTAAAAAGTAATTTGAAGTCAGTTCGATGAATAGAGTCTATAATCAAAGAGGAAAAATGCCCAATTTTGTTTTAAATAAAGTGTGACTGTGGGTAAATGAAGCCAGTATTACTGTTGTCCTTATAAACTAGTTCATAAGTTTATTTGTAATGAGAATTTCCAAAAATATTTGTAGCACAGTCATTATTAATTGAAAGAATGCAGGGCCAATTCTGAAAAAGATGATGCTTAATTATATACTGATTGTGCTATGGTTGCTTTAACAAATATAACTCTACCATACTACATTTTCTTTAAGCCTGTGCATTTTCACTTTCTCCTTATGAGTTTCATTTAGTAACAACATCCTGAAATGCTGTCAAGTTATAATTGTGAAAGCAAAAGACATAACTCTGATGTTCTTGGCCTTTGTGTCATTAAAATCTTGTGCTGTCACATTAATTCATTTTTCCACATTTTTCCTTGTTTGATTTTTACCCCCTTTGAGAAGAAATGCTAAGCGGTGTGAAGGGAAGGAAAGACAGCTCATTTATTAAAAGTGAAAGTACACTGTACGATCTGCTAAGTGTGTTCTAAAATTTATTTCTAAACACATCTACAAAAAAAAATATTTTGGAGTGAGATAAAATTTGAGAAGACTATGAAATCCAGATTTATTGTAACTGGCCCTGGATCACTGAATCTTTTCTAAAGAAAGGATTAGAAGACCAGAATGGGCACCAGCCCCTATAGTAATAGGTGATAGAAGAGCAACAATCACTGTTAGTGTCATTGAGTTAACTCCTGCACTACTGAATTCTGTGCACTCATAAGTCTGGCTGGGTTGCAGGTCAAAATCAGCAAGATCATGCTTCTAGCAGGAAGTCTGTGCAAAGATTGTGAACATGGAGACCAACATTCAGCTTAGCTCCTGGCATGGATACACAAAACATTTTTACTGATGCGTTAAAATATTTATGGCATGTATTTATACATATAAAATTTATGTTTTAAATTTCAAAGTTGTCCTGATGTTATCTATATTGCTCTGGAACCTCTCTGAGTTCATAGAGTTTAATAACCTGGACATGTTCTCTAAAGCGCACGAGAAAGCTAAGAGTTCTGTTTCTAGCTCACCACCACCTGGATATGGATGTCAAGGAAAAAACTGATTAGCAAGTGGAGTCAGTTCAGGACTCCTGAGAAGCAATGCCATTCATGGGTGAAGCGGTTGGCAGGAATGGGGCATAAGCGTTCAAGGGGGAGATGATAGAAATAATTGTTTGGAAAAGCCGAGAGTGGTGGTGCACGCCTTTAATCCCAGCACTCGGGAGGCTGAGGTAGGCGGAGCGTTGTGAGTTCCAGGCCGGCTTGTGCTACAACGCGAGCGCAAGGCCGGCCTGAGCTACACAGTGCGACCCTGCCTCAAAAAACCAGGGCCGGGAGTTTGGCTCAGCGGCTTACGCGCCTGTCAGGCAGGCGCGAGGTTGTAAGCTCGATCCCCGGTGCCACAAAAAAAATTAAAAATAAAAATAAATAAAAATTGTTTGGACTTTGACTAGCAGCAGAGCTGGGAGAAGGAAGGAGAGAAGAAAAAGTCTCCCTAGGTAGTTCCTAATCCCAAATTCAAAATTTCCACTTACTAGAGTATCTCACTAAACCCCATGTTGCCCCCAAACTCCAAGTGAACAAAGTTTCTCCAGTACTTGGTAGAAGCAAACACATTTTCCCTTGAGAGAAATACATTTTGTTTTATTTTTATTGGTGTACTAATACAGAGTTATTACTAATACAGAATTACGAAATTTGTTTTGTTATATACTAATTCCAAACACACATGTATTTTGGTTGTTCTCATCCCTGTTATTCACCACTTCCTTTCCTCCTTCCTCCCCCTAATTCCTTTCCCCACCTTTAAAATTCTACACTCTAGTTTCCTGTTACTTATTCATTTATAGAGTGCTTATGTAAAATAAAATATGCAATATTAACTTTCTGAAACTGCTTATTTTGCTTAATTAACATGAAGGTCTCTAGTTTCGAACATTTTTTTTTTGCAAATGACATATTTTGCACTTCATGACTGAAATATATAAAATATCTTATATATTGCATGTTTTCTTTATCCATTTATCTATTGATGGGCATTTAGGCTGTGTCCACAGCTTAGCTATTGTGATATTGAGAAGGGAGACACTATAAATATAAGTGTTTGTGTATCACTGGATCAGATAGTATATATTTTAGTTTTTTGATGAATTTACACACTGGTTTTAGAGGAACACACTTTAAAAATGGACCTCAAAAATATTTTTAGAGAAAAACAAAAATCACCAGAAACACAAGGAAACAAAACAACATGAATGAAAGTCAGCGGAAAGCACAAACAGAAGAATCTAACCACTAGAAATGGAAAAACTAGAATTATACTCACATTATGTAATAATAACTAGATCAGACAATAGGAAATTTTCATCTTTATAGGTGATAACTAGTAAATATCTATTGTAGATATTATTTTTTAAAAAGTAAAAGGATATTTGAAGTATATCGAGTGGTGGAAGATGAAGTATTCTCAAGAAGGACTGAAAGTTGTGATAAGGCACCAAATAGAATCTCTAGAAATGAAAATTGTAATTGGAGTTAGAAAATTAATAGAAACATTAAATAGCAGATATGGGCACAGGTAAAGAGAGAGTTGGTAAACAAGAAGATGGAACAAATGAAAGTATTCAAAGCACAGTATGTATGGCAGAAACAATATGAAAGAGGTTAAAAGACATGTAGAAATGAGAAATTCTAACACCTAGTCAAATTTTTGAAGTGGAAATAGAGAACGGGAAAGAATTGCGTTTCCCGTTTTGTCTATTATATCCTTCTCAATTTAAAAATGTAATAGTTGACAAGTTTCTAGAGTTGATTAAAAGCATCAGTCCTCAGATTCTAAAATCCAAACAAATTCCAGGCAAAATTAAATAATAAGAAATTCATATCTAACTGCAGTGGTGTCAAATTTTAGAATGCACAAAGATATTTGAAGCAACTAGAAAGAAAAAACAGATTGTCCATATAAAAAATGATTGACAGATGACATCTATATAAAAATGGAAGCTAAAATTCAATGGAAACTCTCCAAAGTATTTTGAGAAAATAACATAGAATTCTACAGGTAATGAAGCTATCAATGAAAGCAAAATTATTGTGCAAAACAGGAAAGGATGTGTCACTAACTTACTTTTACCAAAGGATTTTCTACTGAAAATGTCTCAGAAAGAAGAAAAATTATTCTAAAAGGAAAGTTTGAGAGCTAAAAGTAATGTTTAATAAAGAATATAATAACCATGAATTAATTTATTTTTTAATTTTTTTATTTTAAACAGAAAAAAGTAAGAGATTACAGTAAAACAGAATTTCAAAATAGGCCAATAGGAAAGTAACAATAATCAATACATTGCATATTGTTATATTCACAGTAGTTGTTTAGAGTACAGGATATAGACATGAAACATTGTCCAGAAAATTATTAGCACAAAACTTTCCCCTCTGTGAATCAAGAGAAACAAGCTGTATGACTATTTTTTGTTATGACTGCTGTATTATTTTCAAAAGAACAATTCACAATAAAAATGTAATCTGAAAACAACCTTGTGAAAACTACTTTTCACTCAAAATTCTTTTTCTTTAACAATCTTAACTAATTTTTATATATATGCATGAATTTTCTTTCAGTTTGTCACACAAGTGCAACAATACGGTGGTTACATAATGTGTGACTTATTTAGTTCACTAACAAGTGTATTTTCAAGGCACATTCATTTAAGAATGAAAATGTCTAGTTAATCATTCTTTATAGCTGAGTAGTGTTCCATTATATAAAAATACCACATCTTGTTCATCCATTCCTCAGTCGAGGGGCATTAGGTTGCTTCCAAGATCTGGCTATTATGAACTGTGCAGCTATAAACATAGGTGCACATTTATCGCTGTACTATGATGTTTTTAGGTCTTTTGGGAAGACACCCAGAAGGGGCATGACTGGGTCAAATGGAGCCTCCAGTCCTAGCTTTTTGAGGAATCTCCACACTGACTTCCACAGTAGTTGCACCAGCCTGCATTCCCACCAACAATGGAGAAGGGTTACATTTTCTCCCCAGTCCCTCTAGCATTTATTATTGGTTGACTTCTTAATACGAGCCATTCTTTCTGGGTTGAGGTGGAATCTCAGTGTAGTTTTCATTTGCATCTCTCAAATGACCAGTGCTGTTGAACATTTTTTTCACGTATTTATTTGCTGTTTGTGCTTCTTCATCTGAGAAATGTGTGTTGATCTCAGATGCCCATTTTTGGACTGGGTCTTTAAACTCTTGGAGGACTGATTTTTTTTTTTTAAGTTCTTTATACGTTCTCAATAGTAATCCTTTATCTGAGGGAGAGCTGGCAAATATTTTCTCCCAGATTGTGAGTTGTCTCTTCACTCTGTTGGTGGTTTCTGTTGCTGTGCAAAAGCTTTCCAATAGGATGAGATCCCATTTGTTGATTCTTTGCGATAGTTCTTGTGCAATGTGGCTTTTATTCATAAAGTCTTTGCCTATACCAATGTCTTCAAGAGTTTTACCTACTCTATCTTCCAGCAGATTTAATGTTTCTGTTTTAATGTTGAGATCTTTAATCCATTCAGATTTTAAGTTAGTACACGGTGAAAGATATGGATCCAGTTTTAATCTTCAGCATGTGGAAAGCCAGTTTTTCCAACACCATTTATTAAAGAGGCTATCTTTCTTCCAATAAATATGTTTGGCATCTTTGTCAAAGATAAGGTAGCTTAGTGTGTCTGCAGTTGTTTCTGCATCTTCTAATCTATTCCATTGATCTTCAGGTATGTTTTTTGGGGGGTTTTGTTTTGTTTTGTTTTGTTTTGTTTTTGCCAGTACTTTTTCCCTACAGCCCCACCAACGTTTTTTATCAGTTAATTTCTTGATGGAGCCATTCTTTCTGGAGTAAAATAGAATCTCAGTGTTGTTTTAATTTGCATTTCTCAAATGACCAGTGATGTTGAACATTTCTTCATTTATTTATTTGCCATTTGTATTCCTTCATCTGAGAAGTGTGTGTTTATCTCAGATGCTCATTTTTAGATTGGGTCTTTGAATTTGAGGGGCCTGATGTTTTTCAATTCATTTTATGTTCTAGATATAAGTTCTTTGTCTGAGGGACAGCTGGCTAAAATTCTTTCCCATTCTGTGGGCTTTCTTTTCACTCTGTTGGTGATTTCTTTGGAAGTGCAAAAAATTTTTTAATATGATGAGATCCCAGTTGTTAATTCTTTGAATTACTTCCCACATGGTTTGTGCTTTGTTCATGAACTTTTTGCCTACCCCTATGTCTTCAAGATTTCTCCCTACCTTGTCTTCCAGTAGATTTAGTGTTTCTTTTTTGATATTTAGATCTTTGATCCATTTTTACTTTAGTGCATGGTGACAGACATGGATCTAGTTTTAGTCTTCGGCATATGGAAAGACGATTTTTCCAGCACCACTTATTAAAGAGGCTATCTTACTTTCAGTGTACATGTTTGGCCCCTTTGTCAAAAACGAGGTGGCTGAGTGTGTTTGTAGTTGTGGCTGTATCTTCTGTTCTATTCCATTGATCTTCAGGTCTGCTTTTATTCCAGTACCATGCTGATTTTATCACAGTACCTTTGTAGTATAATTTCAAGTCAGGAATTGTGATGCCTCCTGCCTTGCCTTTGTTGCCCAGGATTGCCTTTGCTATTCTAGGTCTCTTCTGTTTCCAAATGAATTTTACTAATGTTTTCTCTAGATCTGTGAGGTATTTTAATGGCATTTTGATCAGGATTGTATTAAATCTGTGTAACAGTTTTGGGAGTATGACCGTTTTTACTATGTTGATTCTTCCTATCCAAGAGCAAGGGATATCGTTCCACTTTTTGACATTCTCTTCTATCTCCTTTTTTAGAGTACTATAGTGTTCAATGTATAGGTCTTTTACATCCTTTGTTAGGTTGATTTGTAAGTATTTCATTTTTTTTTTGGATGCTACTGTGAAAGATGTTATTTCCATAATTTCTCTCTCAGTGAGTTTGTTGTTTGTGTACAGGACTGCTATTGATTTTTGAGTGTTGACTTTGTATCCAGCTATACTGCTGAATTTGCTTATTAACTCTTACAGTCTTTTGATGAGTTTTTGAGGTCTTCTATGTAAAGTATCATGTCATCTGTAAATATCTTTCCTATCTTTTTCCTTTTATTTCTCTCTCTTGTCTAATTGCTCTGGCTAACATTTCCAGAATTATATTGAATAGGAGTGGAAACAGTGGACATCCTTGTCTTGTTCCTGATTTTAGAGTGAAAACTTTCAGTTCTTATCCATTTAGTATAATGTTGGCTGTTGATTTGTCATAGATGACTTTTATCAGATTGAGGTTGATACCATCTATTCCAATTTTCTGTAGGGTTTTTTATCATGAACAAGTGTTGAACTTTATCAAAAGCTTTTTCTGCATCTATTGAAATGATCGTGTGGTTTTTGTCTTCAGCTCTTTTGATGTGGTGTATTACATTTATTGATTTGCATATGTTGAAGCATCCCTAAATTCCTGGGATGAATCCCACTTGGTTATGATATATAATCTTCTTGATGATTTGCTGCATTCTATTTGCTAGTATTTTTTTGAGAACTTTTGCACCAATGTTCATTAGGGAGATTGGCCTATAGTTCTCCTTTTTTGGTTGGGTCTTTCCCTGGTTTTGGTATCAGAGTAATGCTTGTCTCCAGGAATGAGTTAGAGAGAACTGCTTCACTTTTAATTTCATTAAAGAGTTTCAGGAGTATTGGCATTAAATCTTCTCTAAATTTCTTATAGAATTCAGCTGTGAATCCATCAGGATCTGGGCTTTTCTTCCTCATGGGACTTTTAAGCAATACATTAAGCTCAGTACTGAGCACATTATTGTAAAGGTGAGAAACAGAATGTAAATGGTTTCAGCTCAGTCATTACAGGTGACCACTTGGGGTTTACATTGGTGTTTGAAGTTGAAAACTACAAGGAATAATACAGTGAAAAGTACAAGGAATAATATTTTTCTTTGATAAGTATAAATTTCAGTTCATACATGAAACAGCTACTGAATTTTAGAAATATATTTTTCAATTGAAATTATTTTTCTTATTATTTTTGGTTTTCAAAGTAAAAACTAACATCTGGGCACAGCAATACATGCCGATAACCCGAGTTATCCAGGAAGCTGATACCTCAGGATCAGGAGTTTGCAGTCAGTTCAAGAAATTAGCATGAGTCTGTCTCAAATATGTTTTTTAAAAATGTAAAAGAAAATTATTTAGCGGTATCACCTTTTGGCAACCTAGGATATGCTTTTTGCAATTGTTTCCATTTTTATTAAAGTTCACTTATTTATTGCTGTCAATAAGAAGAGGGTATTAAAAATAATGTTCTTGATGTCAAATACATAGGTATACAATACTCTGTAATCCCTTTTTTTTTTTTTTTTTTTTTTTTTAGCTCCCAAGGGGTGTCAGGGAGAAAAATCTAAAAAGCTGAAAGCTTAGTAGAGAGGAAGAGTGCTAATCAATAGACTTTAAACCAAAGGGATATTTTAAAGTAGAATATGTAGCTTTAACTTCTGCATATTATCTTTCCTAAATCTGGTCTGTCTGAGAATGCATTTTGCTTGCCATGTAGTTTATATAGCAGTCCTTTTCTGTAGACTGACTGATTTAAATCTCCATGATTTTGTCAAAAGTGTATTTAAAGCTTGGGTATAATACACAGCACATCTGAAATTATATTCTTTGCAGCTATTTCAACAGATTTTTAAATGTTTAGATGTTATGTTAAAAACATGTTCAGAGGATGCCTTGTTTTTGTCATTCCTTTCCTGTATCACACAAGGAAGAAAAGGCTTTGAAGACTGTTTGCTGTAAAATTGTTATCGGACCACATGCACATTTTGAGAACTTGTCAGTAGCCAGTAGCCAAATCTCTCGGCTGTTTCTTAGAAGAAAATTCTTGGAAAATAAATGAAGCAATTAGGGGTGTATTCTTTAAATGTACATTAGGAAATGGGAAACCAATACTGTTGTGAGTTTTCTACAGTTAATTGGTGTTCAATACATGTTTTCTTTTTGAAAACACTAAACAATGATGAGAAGCATAGATATATGGGGAATCCTTTGGCTACATGGAGGCGACTCAGCCTGCCCAAGGCCACTAGGCTAGTTGGTGATGGAGCGAGGACATTAGTGCTGCCTGCCTGGTTCTGAAGCTGCATGCCAGACACTCTCCACACTCCTTGCTCCTGATTTGACGCTTGGCTCTGATCTTTAACATAATGCTGTACAGTGAATTCCTATGCAATAAGTGTGAAAGATGGCCCATTGGCTGAACTAGTTTTCAGTTTGTAAATGTGGTCAAAATCTGTTGTCAGCCTGGTAAGTTTTTAGCAGTGAATGAGCAGAGAAAAACTTTTATAACAAACTGACCTTTCATTTTGCCTCCTTCCAAGTTCCCCTTGTATGTTCAGAAAGAGCATGTTCTTACTGGGGGCTTGGCAACCTTGGCAATTTTATAGTCTCAGATAACAGTCTCCCTCCCAAGACAACTGTCCCTGGGGTTTTTGTACTAAGAGTCACAGGCATGGGTAAGATGTGGATCAAAGGAAGAACACTGGCATTTCCAGCCATAAAGGCTACCCACCTTCTATTTCTAGTCCTGGCGCTGACTTCCTCATCATTTTATCTCATTTCTTTCTACCTGAAAGTATTTGCAGAATCACAGCTGATGTGATCTGTTTTTATAGGGAGTGTCTAGGGAATTTTCTCAGGAAATGTGGGAAGCAACATCCGTTTGCAAAGGGCCAATGCCACACTGGTAGCTGCAAGAGTCAGCCTAGGCCTGTGCCTCTGGTTTGTATCTCCTATGCTGCCACATAATGGGTATGGGGTGTGTCCACCTGGCCTCCTCTCCTGTAAAATGAGGATGTGGTGGACCCCACTGCACAGAGTTGATGAATGAGAAATGTCCATTGAGCCTGGCATTGAGTGTTTATAGAGTTTCTGTGATCTTGTCACCATCTCCCCATTGTAATGCGGAGAACTTGGGTCCCTTTTTGGGAGATAGAATGACTCCCAGTGGGGTTCATGTCTGGGGCAGAAATGTAAGAAATGTCTTACTCAACCCAGGAACTCCTGATTGGCTAAAGCATTCATTTACCCCTACCTCCACCTGCCACCTCCAACTCTCACCCCTAGGCATGTGTAATGAATGCAAAAGAAGAAAAGAACTTGATTTTTGTTTCACTTTTGACCTAGTTTACAACCCTAAACTGTAGGGTAATTCTTCAGTTTGAGTCCCAGTATAATCTGGCCCTCCTGGAGCAGTGTCATTGTGACCAGTGAATACCAAAGCACTGCCTCATTTCTGCAGGAGCTGATTTTAAATTCGCACATGTGAATTTAACTGAGCTAACTGTGTGCTAAGTACTTCACCTGCTAGGTTTCCCATGATGCTCCCTTAGAGTAGGTCATTGGCAGTGCATCTCATTCTACGCCCATTGTGTGCCAAGTGCCAGAGCTAGGGCTTGAGCACAGGTCTGTCTAAATCTATACCCTCCTATTTTGCATTTTAGTTGTATATCTCTACACATAAACAGTATAATAATATAGCATAAAGAAAGTAGAGTATTGCTTTTTTCCTTAAAAATAATCTCCAAACAATGTAGCAAACATTCCATTTCTCTGCAGTTCTAGAAAAGGGAAAATTATGAAGAAAATAGATCCATGTTTTCTTGGAGACAGGGATGAATGAGAAGAGTATCAACTGCAAAGGGGCACCAGAAAACTTTAACTTGAAAGAAGTGTCCTATTGTCATTGTGATGATGGTCACAATTGTAAACATTCATCAAATCATACACTTAAAATAGTGCATATACAACAGCTTAATGCATACACATGTGTACATTTGCGTATACTTTTATAATTCAAAAAAATACTATATCCCCTTTTACCATCTCTCTCCCAAATGTGGGTGTGAATAAAGCCCAGTAGATAAAAACCAATGGGAAATAGCACAGGCCAAAAATGGCATATTAATTTCTTAGGGCTTCCATGACAAAGAACCATGAACTAGGTCATTTAAACAACAAAAAATATAAATTTGTACATATATACATAAGATAGCTAAAATGACTATACTACTAATTCTATTAGTTCCTGGAAAAGAATAGGTAATACTCATATGATTAGATCAATTTTGCATGTCTGTATCTGGTAATCTAAGCAACCCTTTTGAAGATAACAATATGCAATATAACAACCATTGTTAAATTACTATCATCTTGTTTTGAAAGCCTGTATTTTTATTGTTTTGGATTTGTTGTTTTCTTTGTTTGTCTCTTTTGTTTTTTGTTTTTCTTTTCTGTGTCTTTTGTCTCTTAAATTAAAAAAAATTTATTTTCTCACTATTCTGGAGGCTAGACATCTGAGATCATAGTGTTGGTAAAGTTGGTTTCTTCTGAGGGTTCTCTCTCTCCTTGGCTTATGGGTGGTTATCTTCTTCCTGGGTCTTCATATTTCTCTCTCTCTCTCTGTCTCTCTCTCTCTGTCTCTCTCTCTCTCTCTCTCTCTCTCTCTCTGTGTGTGTATGTGCGTGTGTCTGAATTGCCTATTCTTATAAGGGACACTCTAGTGATGTCATTTTTGCCTCTTTGAAGACTGTATCTCCAAATGTAGCCACATACTGAGGTACTTGAGATTAGTACTTACATGAAATTCTTTATTCAGATAAAATTCAAACTGTAATGATAGAAGATGGCATTTGAGGTCCTTTATTCACTAATTTATTTACCTTAGTTACATTTTATTTTTTTAACCAAGACCATATATTTATGATTTAAAGAATTCACATGGAAGTAATATACATAAATACTTTTCAAACAAGGCAGATATAACACATAAACTCAGATATATGCCAACAAGATCAGAAGACTGTGCTCTTTATTCATCTCTGTGATTTATCTCGTGTAACCTGTATCTACTACTTTCATATTGATGCCCTAACCAGTACAGTCCTTAGGCCCCACAGTTCACAAATTACAACTTCAGTATTCTGTGACTAAACTTCACTTTTGATAAGAGTCTTCTTTTTCCCAGAAGACCTGTATCTAAGGTTTTGGGGGTGGGGAAGTACACTTAAAAGCAAGGAAGGTAGGCAGCTCTTCTGCATGTGGGCCAGCACATATGATCATTTCCAGAGGATGCCAATCCTGCAGACACCCTCATTCCCCCCGGCCACTTCACTTGCGTCATTGCTGCATCCTCTTTGTCCTCATTCAAAGGCCTCTTTTGATTCTGGAGCTGCACTGGGAGTTAGAATGTGAGCTCTACTCACCACTGGCTCCATGCCTTGGCCACTTCGCTTCTTTGTGCCTCAATTTCTTCATCTATAAATTAGAACTATTATACTAGTAGCACCCACTTTATATGGTGAAGATTAAATGAGTATATAAGTTATATAGAGTAAATGTGATACTACATAAAATTCTGCTTTCCTTTTAGTAAAATTAATGTACTGTGATTCCTATTAGTATTAGCAGTAGTACTGTTGCTGTTGTATCATGTGCTGTGTTCATGTGACTGAAAGCGCATAAAATACTTCACTTACCTTTCTCACCTATGAGAAATCCTGATGGAAGTTTCAGTTTTACCTGCTAGATTCATTACTTCTGCTCCCACATCATACTGGGAATACAAATTGTGGGGCTGGAGTGCAGAAACGTGGGATTTTTTTGGCTTCCCATGTTTCTCTTGAGAAGTGAGGATCAAAAGTCGTCTCTGTCCTGGATGCCCAAATCTTTATTCCACTTTGTTCTATCAACTGTGTGGCAGGGTTGCCATCAAGAGCCTCAGAGTGCCTCTTCCCGCAGCTTCCTTGTCTTTGCCTATATTGCTCAGCAGACTACTTTGCTGGGAGACCCTAAATGAATGCAGGACCTCTGGAGATGCAAATGCCCAGGGATGACTCTTCACCTTCTGCATCTGCTGGGCCACTCCTCAAAGGTGGTAAGTGCGGCCATCCTGGGTGCTCCCTTTGCTGAAGGACAGGACTCATATTGCTGACAGAAGTACGGGAGACAGGATCATGCAGAAGAATTCATCAAAATACTCTCAGTGACACTGTGGAAACTTTAGAAAGCCCCCTCTGACATGTGCGAATGAGCTACGTCTCCCGTGATCCATCACCCAACCTCCACGGCCTGACACATGGTCCAGGAAGCTGACAGTCACAAGCAGCATCCTGAGCAGTATGATTGTTTACCCGCAAAAACTCACTATAATTATACTTGGCTATTTTAGTTTTTCTTTTATTTTGTTTTGTCATTGAGACACAAAGTGAAACCACAATAAAATTGTTTTGATAGCCTCTATTCAAAGTTTGAATGTTTTGTAAAAATTAATACAGTCAAAGTCTACCCCATGTGAATAAAAATCTTGAGGTCATGCTAATTAATGACTCGATCAAATTAATTTTCATTAATTCTTCTGATTCAACTTCATACTCCCAAGTTAACAATAAAAGTCAAACTAGGATTTAAAGTTAGGTTCCAAGGTAAGTACACAATAAACAAACAGATTTGTGTAGTTAAAGACTCTACAGCAAATAGAAGAACAGCAAAGTGTAGGAGATTAGGTGAAAATAATCCTTAAAGAAATAAATTGGCTCTTAAAATAGATGAATATCAAATAAAAGAGAAGAGGATAAAGAGCCATGGTTCTTAGTGGAAAGTGAAGCCTTTCACATTAGCTAGAGAAGTGTTCAAAAGTCCTAAGTGGAAATATTATAGCAAGTTTTAATGGGAAGGAGAACACAGGCTCTGTTATGAGAAGTTTTAACTGTACATCTTGTCATGTGAAACGAAAGTTAAAAGCTACTTTTATGCACATAAAAATAATATTGTTCTCAGATTTAAAATTCTTACGTGGGAAATGGCCAAAGGTAAAATGTTTAGGGGGTAAAATGTTTCAGGAAAGGCAGAATAAGTAGTCGTTTCATAAATTTAGTCATTATATCAGTCTTCTCATAAGTCATTGTATTTGTCTAATAAAAATCATTTACCATGATCATTTCCAGAAAGGATAAAGTTCAGAATCACAGTATTGTATACCAGAGTTTAAAAGGTTCTAGGATTCATTTCACGGCAAGGAATAGAGACGGAGAAGCTGGTTAGGCAAACTCTCTAAGGTCTCATGGCTAATTGATGGTTGTCATCATTTAGATTTTGTATGTCCCCCTAAAGGCCGTGTGTTGAAGACCTGGTCACCAGGCTGTGGCACTATTGTTGAACTTTTAGGAGGTAGTGCCCAATAGAAGTTAGGTCATTGGGTATGTCTTTGAATGGGATATTGGGACCCCGACCCCTTCCTTGTTCTTTGTTTCCTGGCCACCATAAGGTGAGCAGCTACTATGCGCTCCTACAATGATATACAGCTAGTACAGTGGTGGAATGTGAAGCTCAAGTTAGGCTTTAACTCAATGGCTAAGATATAGCAACCTGATCCTCTAAGATCACTGGCTACTCCCTTTGGGGGCCACAGATAAGCACCAGTCACCTAGAGCTTTCTAATCAAACTTCATGTTCTAAGGTTGTGTCCAGGACTTAGAAGAATGACATCCTAGGCTGGAATCAGGGACAGTGAAATTCAGCCCTACCTTGGCAAATGCAAACACATGGATCATTCAGTGCAAGTCAGCACGGAACACTTTGCTTATATAAATTATCTTTGGAAAGAAAAGTGAAAACCATAATTCATGATCATTTTAATTGTTTTTCTTTTCCACAGACACCCACTAATTTATTCTGAAGGGAATGTTACATTTCTAAATTCTACTTTAAAGAAATTTAAACTCCAAAAAAAACTACCGGTATATTGTGATTGCTCCAATAGTTAAGAATAACAGCTGTCATGACTTTGAAAAGTTGTTAGCAAAAATTGGCCAAGGAAAATGGGAGTCAGTCTAGCTCTCAGCAAGTATCCATTTTACATGAGTTAGTAATTCCTAATCTCTTATGGGAGAAAGACACAAAGCATAACTAGTTGCTGTTGGGATCTTTCACCCACAATGGCCGATGGACCCCCAGACCTCCAGGGGGCAAAATGTAAAGCTTCCAGTTCCTTCATATCTCACCCACTAAGTCCTTTCTTGCTGCTCCCCCTCCATGTCCCTATTTCCATCTAGCATCTTTTATTTATTCACTCATTCAACTGGTATTTCCTGTGCCAAGAAGAAAATTCTATTTTCTGCCAAGGAAGGTACCAGGCATACAAAAATTACATTGGAAAGCAAGAATGGCCAGCCCTCTCTGCACTCCTAGAGTGTAGATTCAATGAAGAAAAAGAACATTAGATGAGAAATCACACAAAGAAATGGACTATCAAGTGTGTGATGGCATTCAGAGGTGACGTAGCCAATGCCATGAAAGATCACCAGAGAAGAATTTGACAAGACTGACCGATAAGCCAAGATATGGAAAATGGTTGATTTTAAATAGGTAAAGATGGATGGAAAGAGAAAAAACAGATCCAGGGAACTGTATGTGTGAAACCCTGTTTATGGAGGGATCATAGCTAGGAGGACAAAAAGATGACTATGGTAGTTGGAGCGGGGAGAGAAGGCACAGGGGCATGATATGATGTGAGGCTGGGAGGCACATAGGATTTGGGTCTTGAAAACAACAGGAAATCATTGAAGGGTTTTAGGGGCATGACATGATCAATAGAAATTTCTAAAAGGGTACTCTAGCAGTGATGATTTAATCAGAAAGCACATATAGCATTCGCACAGGTGTGTGTGTGTAAATAAAAGAAGGAAAGTCCAGAAAATACTATCAGGACTGACAGACATGGGTTTCAGGATAGCAATCATACTATTCTGGATTACAAAATCTCAAATATGATTGATTTAGTCTTTAATCACTAAGAAGGAACCTATCCTTATTAGTTCCTTGTATATGTTCTGACACCATCATAGTAATAAAATACTAAGAAAATATCTTATTCTTGCTTATCACAATTATTATCTGGAATGTATAACATGAGTGACAACCAATTAACCATCCGTGCTATTCTTGTTGACAATGCAACTGCAATGACCAGTAACCCCCACATTGCTCTTTTTAATCAATAAAATCAGAGCCTGTAGGTGCCATTTTGGCACACTTACTTTGGGCAATAAGATTGCCTGACTCCTAGATGCCTACCTTTACTTTGGATTGGACTCTTCGTCCTCATATGTCGTGTGCTTCCACTTGCCATTTAGGTTGATAATATCCTTTTATCACAGGAATTGAACTTATGCAATTGTGGTTGCCAGTTAAGCCATCCCAGAAAAGCTGAGGTATCCTTATCTAATTATGTGGTGTTGCAGTCTGAGGTCTATGGGGGAGGTAGTCAGCAAGAGAGCTGGATTTGCAGCAGGAAAAGCAAAGCCAACCCAGGACCACCACAGCTCAGATGGAACCCAGGAAGACTGACTGAAACCCATGTGAGCACTCATTGCCTCCCTTGATTGTGTATGCAGTTATCCTACAGGACTGGCTCCCATCATCACAGTTATAGACATGTGTCTGGCCTAGGAGTAAGAAAAATGGGAGAAAGTTCAGGGAAAGTTGGAGTGACTGCAGTCTTGGCTGCTCCATACTCAACACAAGTAGCCAGCAAGTGACAGCAAGTGTGAGTTATAAAGTGGCTAGGCCTCTTTCTCCCTCTGCATCTTAGACACAAATGTCTTTTGTTGTTCATCCTAACTGAAAACTTTCAGGAAAGGGGTTCTGGGGAAGGTGGTCCAGCCTAGCTGCTGCACTGACACCTCATGAGCTTGGAGAACTGGCTGCAATTTGTAGAAGGGTTGTGCAAAGTCTGCCACACTCCTTCCTGGGAATTTTCATTTCAGTCTCTCAGGTCCAAGTCTCCTGCACCTTCTGAAGATGCAGCCTCTCCACTCTGCTTACAAGTTGTACCAGGGGAAAATTTAGATTTCCTAAATGAGCAGTCAGTAGGTCAAGATTGAGGAGCCACAACTAATAACATTACAAGTCCATTTGGTAGCAAGGCAAAGCATTACCAGCACAAGTAGAGCAAGTGGAGGCATAAAATTCTTACTGGCCTAATCAAATAAAAAGGGACAGGCTTCTGAAGATAATACCACATCCTCCATGGCATGCCAAGGAAAGAATCTGATGTCATTCCATCCCTTATTCATCTGCCAAGATAAATAGGGTATTGTTCCTGCCTTCTCCTTCCTGAGTTCTCCAAACCACCCACAACACATATGAAGATCTGGCATATTTTGGCTCCCACTTTCCTCAGAGTGTTGGGGAGCCAGGACTGAGCCGACAGTGAGGTAGTCTGGGATATAAAATGAATTTGGGAATAAAGTTATGTTGGTAATTAAGTAGTACAATGACCCTCAACCCTGACTGTACATAAGAAGCACCTGCAGAATTTATAGTGCATATGGTATCCAAGCTCCCCAGATATTTTGGTGGTGGGAGCAAGGTATCACTAGTTGGTAAAAACTCCCCAGGAGATTCTAATGTGCAAACAGAAACAAAACCAGCAATCTAGTCTGATTCTTTTATTTTCAGAGAATGAAGCTAAGTCATAGGGACTTTTGGTGTAGGGGCCAGCTGTGCATACCAAGAATGCTGACTCTGAATCTCATTCTTTTCCACTATGCACCTTGTCATATTGATATAGGGGGAAGAAACTCCCAATCTACTAGATGTCTGGTATGAGTTCATGTTCTCTAAAGTCAAAGAATGACTTTTAGGAACAAGGGATTTTAAGAGCAGAATGCATTTACGGAAAGAAAGTTTCTGTCTGAGAGAAACAGAAGAGGTCCAGAATAAGTTGCGAAAGATTCTGTCTTTTCTAGGGACTTTTATAGAGTAAAACCACAAAGTGAGGCAGGTCCAAGGTGGGGAAAATGGGAAATCACAAGGTGGGCATGAGGTGGGACAGCACTGTGGTCAACCAATACGATCACAAGTATAATTGCTCAGGTAAAATTGATAAAATTATGGTCAAATGAGAAAGTGAGTCACATAGCAAATGGCCATGAATACAGAACAGGAGCTCTTCCCATGGAGGGTTGGGTTAGTGGCTCCTTCTGGCTTCCTCAAGGTGATAGAGACCTATTTAGAATATCAATCCCTGATGTTTATCCTTAGGAAGTATGTGGGCGTATTTACTTAACTTTTGTCTGGAGGTCTGGCACACAGTAGAGGTGTCTGTCTCCCCCACAGTTGCAAGGTATCTGGTCTTCTGCACTGGCTCCTTCAAGGGCCTAGTCCTGTCTGACTGCCTATAATATTTCTATCTAATTCAGTTGCCTGTAACAATATCTCCTGTTGAAAACAAAAGGATAAAATTAAAACCATGTTCTGTTTGTGATGATTTTGAAAGTATGTTATTTTTAGAAGATAGACTGAAACTTACCCATTCAGTCACACTTTCAAAGAATGTAGACAAACACATGCAGTCAGCTCTTTGAGGTAGACTGATTCTTTCAGATTGCCTTGACCGTAGTATGAGAAAAATAAAGGAAACTAGATGAGTGTAGGAATCTATTAATCAATAGCGTGCATTTCAGAATGATTCTATCAATTACAGAAGAGCCTTCATAGCTAATAATTAGGTCTTCTAAAAACAGAGCCTTCTTAACTGAAACCTGGTCACATAATCAATCCAAAATGGACTTTGGCCACAAGTCTCTGTGACCGTAGGCTCAGAAGACACAAGGACAGAGAGAGAAAGAAAGGCAGATTTTTTTTTTTTTTTTTTTTTTTTTTTTTTTTGCAGCACCAAGGATTGAACTCACAACCTTGCGCCTGCCAGACAGGCACTCAAGCCACTGAGCCAAACTCCCGGCCCTAGTTTTTTGAGGCAGGGTCGCACTACATAGCTCAGGTCGGCCTTGAACTCACATTGTAGCCCAAGCCAGCCTTGAACTCACCACGCTCCGCCTACCTCAGCCTCCCAAGTGTTGGAATTAAAGGCGTGTGCCACTACGCCTGGCTAGAGAGACAGATTTAAAAAACCTTTGTAAGTAAATAAAGTAATATTTAACCTACAGTCTGTTATCATAATATCATCATTGCTTTTTAAAAGAACAAAATCAAATTATTGGACATTTTCAATCTATGGTGATAATATGACATATCAGGATCTGATTTCACTATATCTGCATTTAATAATAATCAATGAAAATTTGTGGTATCCTTTTCATACAGATGATGCAGATTCATTTTAAGTAATCTAAGAGTTGCCCCCCTCAAAAAAAATATGAAGAGAAGAAAAAGCAAAATTATCACCCAAATCTCACTATCCAAATATAATGATTTTGGACATTAGGTGACCATCATTTCAGAATCGTTTAAAGAATATGCATGCATATATGTTTATTTATATGCACACATACATATACATAAATACATACTTATATCGGGAACCTGGCTAAAATCCCTAACTGCCTGTATGAGGAGGACTGTGAAAGGATGAAACAAGAAACAGACAAACTTAGTAATACATGAAGGGGGAATGGGAGGTCAGTGCCCCACATTGGGCACCAAATATAGAGCACCCTCTTTGGCTTCCTCATGGTCTGGAGGAGTTTATATTTGTAATTCCAGGAAAAAATTATTGGAGGTCTAGCAAGTAAATTCTAATCTGCCACTTCCAGTGCAGCCTACAGCATGAATAAAGAGACAAACACATATCTACAGTGGTGGGGAGCCAAGGGAGTCCTAAGTCCAGTCAGAGCAATGGCTAACTGGAACAAAGGCCCTGACCCAGGGCCTTTGGGTTTTATTCATTTGTGCAGAGGGGAGGGTTGAGTGGCTGTGAGAATGGTGGGAAGTATGTGAGTACTGTGAGCTTGGCTAGGTAGGAGGCGTAAGTTCACCTCTGCAATACGCAGAGAGAGGTATGCAGAAAGAGTACCAAATTCCTGAAACAGGTAGCTTCAAAGTTGGGAGGAATCTGCATAACACAGTTTGAGGAAGTATATTGTGTTTTTGGCTGGTGATTCAGCTTTGATGTCTGGCCTTCATGCCCTGAGACATCACGGGTTCTTTCTCAAGCCTCAAGCCTCAGCCTCAGCTGATAGTGTGGTGTCACTCAGCCTAGCTCATGCATACTAACTGAGAGCTATAGGCAGGGATCACTGACCTGTTGCATTGCTTCAAAGGCTGCACATCAGTGCCTCAGCTAGACCCATTTGCATTGCTTAAAGCCAATGAAGGGGTAAAGTATTATCTTAGCCAACTCTGTACATATCAATACATGGAAATAGGGCCAGATTTAGCCAAAATGGAGAACAAATGGTCTTCTTTCAAGGAGAGCATCCTGGTGGTCCTCCACATATTTACATATGTGGTGAGATTGATAGACTGTAATAATAGGATCATGGTTCAATACCTTCTAAAAATTATATATGTGTGTATGTATATTCTGATCAGTTTTATTTATACACTATGCAGAAGTAAAAGAAACTGAAATGACATTGAAGGAATTCTCTCATATGACTATTTCTTTACTGTACAATATATTGTTCTCTTGATCTTTGTTTTCAAGAGCCCTTGAAAGAGATTATAAAAATTGTTGTGACCATGATGTTTTTATCAATTAATGGTTGATTTTTATATCATATCAGTTGACTCCATGCTACAAAAGAAGGTATTAATACTTCTTCCCATTTTTTATCCCTACCTCCCAATTTGCCAGCATATTCTCACACTCATGCATTCCATCAATATTTATCTCGAGTCTACTTTGTGCAAGATACTTTCATGCTATTGCCTGGGCCTATAGCTATAAGCTATATACAGAAAGAACAAAATTTTCAACCATACCAGTCCTTACATTTTAATAGAAAAATGATATTTTAATGCGCTGATTCTGTTCACTAACCGTAAGCCTCATAATTGTTTAATATTTCTTTATTTGAATATATAGAAAGGGGACTGATGACAGACCACAAAAAAACTAAACTCACTCTTATGGAAATGGGATGATGCTATAAATTTATTTCCATCAGTGACAGTTAGCCTATCCTTCATGTACCATCTTATCTTTGCTTCTCCCTGGCACTCTTTTCCATTTCTCCCTGTCTGGAAGAAGGGGAAGTTTCTCTTTTCCAGGTCTACAAGGAAAGTCTCCCATCAGTTGTATTTGAGGGGCCAGGAGGGGTCAGTGTGATGAATCTAAACTGAGCCTGTCTCTGCTGCATCTCTGCAGAAATTCCTTGACTGCTGGTTTTGGAAGTGTGTGGCATTAAGTTATATGCCTGACCTTGTTTGGTTGCTACTGGTAAAAATGTTGACTGCAATCACTGTCTCAATGTTATAATTGTTCACTTTATCAAGTATTGTTAAGCTAGGAAAATATGACAATCAATAATTTCAATCTTATCTTTGCCCAAAGTCTAATTCTTTAAAATGCCATTATGAATAAAAGTCTCTGGTGCAAAAGCAAGCCATAGCATGTCTCTAGGAGGAAGAGTCAACAAATACATCATCTAGCTTCCCCCATACACATCCTGTTGGATCAGTTCTTCAGGAATGATTTTCCCTCTGTCTCTTGACCTTTCCCAGCCCTAGTTTGCTCCAGTGAGGAGCTGCCAAGTAGCTGTGAGCATCTTTAGTGATTTGTGAAGTTACAGCCTCACTATTGTACCACATACCATCATTTAGGAGGTGTCATATGCTTTGTTTCTAGAAAGAAAGGGTAAAAATTCACAAATAATCTGATATGTTTGAGATGTTGCCCAAAATAGAGAGCATAGAATGAGATGAGCTAGCCTAGGTGACCTTCCAGGTCCCTTCCAAATGAGTTCCTACAGCAGTTTGAAATTTCCAAATGTTTCTAATGAGAAAGGAAAGGCAAAGTTATCTAAATAAATTAGAAACTGCACAGGAAGATCTCTGAGGAGCTGAAATTTTAAAAGGATGCATATAATACAGCAAGGAAGATAAGGAGAAATTAACATCAGGCTACAAAGCTGAAAGAACAATTTTCAGATGGGCTGATGCTGAGAAAGAGTGAAGTCTTATGAAATATTCCAAGGTCAGCCACCACCACAATAAAAAGTTCAATTTAGAGTGACAAGAAGCTGATGTCAAGGTCCCAGGGGAAACACGTGGCTCACGGAAGATATTTTATTACAAAGATACTGTAAAAGGTGTAGCTAGAGTGTACGGGAAGTAATGAAATGCGCAAGCTGGAACGTGCTAAAAGTAATTTTGGGGGAAAAACAAGAGAAGCAGTAAAAGCAGTAGCTCTCAGGGGCCCCACCCAACCCATAAAATCAGGCAGAAAATGAGCTGACCACTGCCATCCCTCTGGGCCACTTCTGGTGCTGCCTTTCACTAGGTGAACCCAACTAAAAACTGGAAGCCAGGGAGCCCCCTTGGTCTAACACATTCAGGAAATCATCTCAGGGTTCCATGCAGGTGGAGAAAGGTGATGTTTCTATAGGGACAAATAGACATCCAACAACATAGGGCAAGGAAGGGACTGCATTACTTACTACTTCAAGGGATTCAGTTGTGAAAGTAGTGGACATTAAGAAAGTAGGTGAATTTAGTAATGACTTCACCTTTACCTTTCCTATCAAAGACAATTGCCTAGCTGAAAAGGCAAGAATGTTCAAAACAGTAAACAAACATTTAACTGCTTTAAACTAAGCCATCTGTGGGTCTATATGAGTTTTATCTAATAATGCTAAAAATGTTATTTTGACACAGAAAGCATCAAAGTAGTATATGATTGAACTTAAAGTTACTGACATAAAAAGGGATATTACAGATCTCAGAGATCTTAATTTCAGGAAGGTATTTGATGGGGCCTCTCAAACTTTGGTTGCTGTTATAGTGTGGTCAGATGGCCCCCACTTAAGCCTCATATAATCATGGTTGGGGCCGAGTCTGGCATTCATAATTGGTTTGTTGTCTAGCCCTGGGATTGGCAATATGAGTGTTGCACCCACCCAGGTGTGGAACTGACATACTGTGTAAGGGCAGGGAGAAGGCATGCCTTCTCTCTCTTACCAGCTCGTGCCTAGCTGTTTTGCAGCTGCCATGAATGGCTGCCCCTCACTCCTGCCATTCCACCCTGCCTTGCAGCCAGCTGAGTATGGACTAAAACCCCCAAGAACTGTAAAAAATAAACCTTTCCTTCCTTCATTTTGGGCATCAGGTATTTTGTCTCAACAACAAGTGAAAAGTAACCAGAACAGTTGGTAATAAGTAAGTTGGAGAAATGCTGGCTGCAGAGTAAGGGTGAATTTAGCCCTGCTGCTGGTCGTATATGGGTGTTGATTATTTGTGATGTCTATGTGACATGAGGAGATACGGCCACAGGCTTTTTCTCTGAGTCAATCTGATTTAAGGTTTTATAAAGGTCTTGAATGAAGACCAGAGATACATGTAAAATTTTTAACTGATTCAAAGCTAAAAGTGAATATTAATTCTATAAATACACACACATGCACACACAGAGTCCAGCACCACATGTGGCTTATGTGTTACAGCAATGGTTCTATAAGATTATAATGGAATGGAGAAGTTGCTATCACCCAGTGACACTGCAGCCCTCATAACATAGTGTAGCACCTTCCTCAAATGTTTATGGTGATGCTGATGTAAACAAACCTCCTGTATTATCAGTCATATAAAAGTGCATGATCGCTAGGCATGGTAGCACATGTCTATAATCCCAGCACTCGAGAGGCTGAAACAGGAGAATCGCTGTGAGTTCAAGGCCAGCCTGAACTACATAGCAGAACCCTGTCTCAAAAAAACAAAAAGAAAAAAAGTGTAGCAATGAAATTATGTACTCTGCATGATACTTGATAATAATAATAAACAGCTGTTACTAGTTTATTTATCATTCTATACTTCTTATCATTATTTCAGAGTGTACTTCTTGTATCTATAAAAAAAGGCTTTCTGTAAAACACTGTACCTTGTCACGGCGCCTTGGGCCTGATGCATCTCCTGTTTGCCCCATCTCTTGAGTGTATCATTTTCTCTTGTGCTTGATGTAATCACCTGTTGTTTTGTTCATTCTGGCCTGAGGAGTGATAGACTATACAACACACACACACACACACACACTCTCACACTCTCACACCATACCGTATCACCAGGTGTGTAGCAGGCTGTACCATGGAGGCGCACATGAAAACGCTATGCTACACACAATGACAAAATACCACATGGCATCTCGAGGGAGCAAAACTTTCCATCAACACCAACTGTAAAGACCCACTGCTGCAAGACAGGGTGTGAAGAAAGGCTATGACTCAGCTGTGAGAGTAGTGGAGGGAGACAACAGTCTGAGGGGAAGCGTTCAATGACATTTCTCAGATGTACCCTGGATGCAACCCGAAAGTTCTTATCTTGGACTCACACTGCCTTTGAACTTCAGATTGCAGCTCCTGTACGCCTTCACTCCACAGGTCCTTCTGCTGCCAGCCGGACTGCAGTAAAGCATCAGTCGAGAATGCAGAGACCTGGCACCTGGGGACTCTGTAGTCCCCTGCAGAAGCATGGCAAAAAGACCACGTGACAGTTTGAGATGCTCTCAATTGGTAGACCAAATTAAAGAAAATGTTCTACAATGGTATTTTATGAAGCTAATTAGTCCATCATGCTGAATATTGACCAAAAAAGAAGCCCAAGGAGCGGCAGGAATGCCACCATATGTACTGCCACAGATAGAATTGTAGTCTCTACACTCACGGAAGTAATGTCCTCCTATATTCTGACATAGCACAAGCACATCTGAAGTGCCATCTGGCTAGACGTGAGGCATCTATTATGAAAAAACAATGACAAATCTCACTTTCTGCCTAGGAGAATGCCCAGCAGGGCGCTGAGTCTAAAGAATTCATCCAGATTAGGAACAGTCAGAGGAATGGAAACCCTGGAGAAGAGAGAAACTTGGAATTCTCCCAGCTGTCTTGGAGACCTCACTTGGAACCTCACAAGTTGAAGATGGCAGAACTCAACAGGAAGAGGTTGCAGGGAAACCTGTTTTAAGAATCGTTGTAAAGGAATAAATTCCTTGACAATCACAAATGTTTTGAAACAGAGTCAGTAGCTTTATGAGATCAGGTCACTGTGGTAAGCATGTAAAGACAAGGCCAGGTGACACCTGGAAAGGAGGCTGGAATTTATCCCTGCAAGGTCTTTTCTGTCCTCCAAATGCTCTTGTTTGTGATCCCAGTTGTTTTGCCTGAGAAATTGACCAGGCGGTCTACCCTTTGCAGGGAAACAAACTGGTCACTAAGTAATAATCATTATTCCTTATGTTTGTTTAGCTATTTAAACTTGTCAAAGGATATTTTAACAAAGCAAAACAAGAAGCAGCTTACATTCAGGACTGAGTTCAGAGTCTAGCTCCACCAGTACCTAATGGTATTAGTGACCTAGGGCAATCACATAAACCTTAACATCCCTTTTCATAAAGCTATCCTAAAGCCAGGCGTGTTGGTGCACACTTGTAATCCCAGCACTCAAGAGGCTGAGGCAGGAGGATCACTGTGAATTCAAAGTCAACCTGGGCTACATAGGGAGTTCAACTGCCTGAACCATATAATGAAAACTTACCTCAAAAAAAGACCAAAAATCAAGCAAGCAAGCAAGCAAGCAAGCTACTCTATTCACCTAGGTTGTTTTTTGTGAGTTTAGACACAATGACATATGTGAGACATAATAAAAAATAAAGTGAATGCTTATGTTTTTTTAAAAATCTATTACAACAAAAGATATAGTGCCGTTAGTCTCACTCAAAATACTCCCCCTCTCTTAGAACACACTTATTCCATTGTTCTTGCCGCTTTCTGAAGCTCTCTGAAGTCCTTTTTTCCAAAGTGTCTCTAATTGTGCCATTGTGGCTGACTTGAGGTCCTGGATCAATTCAAAACACCTTTCATGGTCATTTTGACTTTGGGCAAGACCGAAAGTCACATGATGTGCTACATCTGATGGATAAAGCAGATGCAGATGCAGTGTGATGCTTTATGAGCCTCCCTTTCCATCAGCTGGCACTCAGTAGCAACATTCACCAAATTTTGGTCATAGCTCATAAAAACACGAAGAGAACTTCTAGAACTGCTTCAGAATGTGGCAATAATGATGGAATAAGTGTGTTTGAAACAAGGGGATAGGAGTATTTTGAGGCAATTAATGGCAATATGTCTTTTACCATAATAAAATCTTTATTTAAACATTCACCATATTTTTTATTACACCTTGTCCAATGACATACATGAAAATATGTATGTGTGTATGCAGCTGTGCATCATCACATGTGAGTTCTTTATGCCCCCAGCAACACAGTTCTGGGAAGCAAAAACCTCAGCATTCATGTGAAGTCTCTTTGTCTGCCCTGTTAGCTGAGGGAGTCACCAGCACAAACCTTCTTTGGTGATGGGATTTAATTCTGTTTCCTGAAACACAATCAGATTTCTCTTCCATTTGTATACTCCATTGTACAAAATATTGGAAGCCCACCTTGGTTTCTTGGGGCTGCTGTCCTCTTTAGACCTATCCTATTGTGTTACATCCAGATGCCTTCTGCAGAGTGACTGAGGCTGTCTGAATTCAACCCTTACAGTTACCGTACTACAGACAATAAATGGGAGTGGGGAGAGAGAGGGACATTTAAGGAAGATTATCTAATGGCCTGACAGAAAGGCTCTTAACTAACTGTAAAAGAAGAAATAAGAAATTAGTACTTAGCAAAACGTCAAATAAGCTGTTGGTTGTGCATCTTGGAATATTGAAGTATTTATTACCATGAAAATGCAATGAAGGTAGTTTCATGTGGGGGGGCGGTGACCAGGGACTGGAACTGCATGATGGCAGTGGTGGGGGGGGCCTGGATGTTGTCCTCTGTTTATGGAAAGAGCGTAGGCAGAGGGTGGGTGATCATTTCTGCCACCAGATCTCCCCTAGAGATAGAAATCTTTCTGTTCACAGTGGTAAATTCCAGCTGTATCTGCTCTTTATCTGATGGCTACTCTTTCCTTGAAGTTGATGTGCTACAATCTAGGAGTATTTTTTTCAGTATTTGGGGACCAAGACTCATGAACTGACCTCTATACAGAGCTTCCCACTGGTTGCAGTGAATGCCTCAGAGGGAGTCAGCCCCTGAAGGGTGGGTTTGGGGAGGAGGGTAAAGTGGGGAAATAGCACAGCTTTGATTTTGCCTACCATGTTCAGGTCCACTCTGCATTTCAGTAGCCAGGTTGGCTTATGCTTTTCAGAGATCTGCATGTAACATTAATTCAGGTTGTACAGAAATAAGTAATCAGAATAAACTAAAGCTATGTTCGATAATGAAAACTATATACAATTTTCTTCAGTTACGTTGATGTTGCTGCATACCGTTTATAATTAACTATATTGATTGATGTTGTATTGTATCCTATTGCACTTCATGCAAGTTCTACTATGAAATTCTTGGATTTGCCTTTCATGAAAAGTGGTGACCACCTTTAACTCACATGGCAAAACACTGACAGTTCTGGAACAATCTCTCCTATATATCCCATGTATCATTGGCCCATACTGCCCATGCTGGGTTTTGCTTGGATTTTGGTTTTGCTTCATGACCTTCATAGCTAAGTCTCAGTCTTGCTTTTCTAATTGTTCAGAAAACCATCTTACAGTATTGACATTTGCTGGTTGATGTTTATGGAAAGTTTTGGTTTACTCTATATATTCAGTGGTGTTGCTGTATATGAGGTATACACCCGTATGTGTGTACCTATGTATAAAACTGTTGTTAGGAATTGGCTCATGCAATTGTAGAGGTTGAATCTCAAGATGTACCATCACCATGGGATGCCCAGACATTTGGTCACACATTATTATGAGTGCTACATTCTTTAGCTGCCACTTTTGCTCCAGCAAAGTCAGTATTATTTTCAGTACACTGGAACCCCCATTGTCAGGCAACATCATTTTCCTTAAAAATCCAACTTTGTTCCAAATGCCATCACCTTTTCAGTATGGTGACACTAAAGTTCTCCCCCAGTAGTTGAAGCACAAGGGAAGTATCTTATTGCTTTCCAATGGATTATCTCATGGCCTCTCAGCAGGTCAAGAGCACTGTCACCATTGTTGTTTTTGTAACTTTCCTTTCTTTGCATAACATTCCATTCCTTGCAGCCAATGTTAAAGAGGGAGATAGATCAATGTGCTAAAAGGAAACATAAATAAGGAATAATAGAGGCAGCTATTAAACCTCCTAAATTACTTTATCTTTGATTCCAGGTAGCCTCCTCTCAACTCCACTGAAGAGAACTAGAGTCATTAGCTATTGCTTGATAGAAAACATATATTCAAAAAAAATGCTTTGTTTAAATCAACCTTAAACAAATTGACTCATGCTTGGTTTTTTTCTGTATTTTTTTTTTTTTGCTTGCTTATTAGTTTAGTTTTGTTTTGTTTTGTCATGCTTGGGCTTGAACTAAACACATGCTAAGTAAAGACTTTACCACTGAGCTACACACCCAGCCCTGATTCATGCTTTTAAGTCTGATATTGCTTACTATATAAAGGAAAGATTGGTGAGTCCTTTGCTATTATTCCAGCATAGTTAGGGAAATGATATCTTCTAAAGGATGAGTTGAGCCAAGCAGTTTTAGATCAAACTGGCTCTATTTTTTTACCAAGATCTATAGATCACCCTCCACCCCAGTAGTACTCAGTGATGTAACAATTTGCAAATTCTGCTTTTTTTTTAATTTTGTGGCTTTTTAATGCTTTTTTCAATTTTTAGTGCCAGTTTTTTCAATGTGTGATAATTATGTGTATGTATAACCTAGATGACCACCCTGTAACTAAGTGCTGCTGTGAGATTTCAGTGTCTATGTTTTCAGACCTGTAGTTAACTTAGACATCATTTCAAATGACACAAATTAAATGTTTGCCAGGCAAGGTTTTTCGATAGACAGGATTCATCCTGCAGTCATTTTGTACTGGGTTGGATTCTATCACCAAGCACAAATGCAAAACTTCTCATCTGCCCCAGAAGTTCACAGTTGAATGACGTTTTCACAGACCAAGAGTTCAGTTTCTTAGAGAAGTTATTAAATTGATTTGGTATCATGGAAATGGCACAGTGCATCAGAGTCCCATACTGTGTAAAGTGTCACAGTCTAACAATAAGGGGCATGTTAGAGAATTGATGTATCGCTGCTAAGTGAAGTGATGGCAGGCTGAATAAACAGAAGTTTACACCAATTAGAAGGATAAAAATGATTAGAGGACTGGGTCATCACAGGGTGCCTTGCTCGATAGCATCCTTGCCTGACTTACTGTGCTGGCAGGTGTATTCTTTGGGTTCCATCTTTGTACATGCCAACTTGGTATAATTCAAAAGCAGGGAGCAGGAAACAGCAGAAAGTACAAATAACTCTTATTTTGTGGGAATAAAGTTTCTAAATCATGTGTGTTAGGATCCACTTTAATTGGTTCTGTAAAAAACTAGTACATTGAATTCTTTTTTTTTTTTTTAATAACAATCAGAGACTCCAGTAAGGGGATTCTTTTACTGAGAGTCGAAAGATTCAATTCAACAAAAACTGAAACACGTAAATTAATTTTTCTCCACCATTGAAAGCAAAACTTCAGACAAAATGAATTTAACAGGTTTATTTCAGTATCAAGGGATTCAAGCAACATGCAGCTGTGTGCAAGACCAGAAGGGATTCAGAGAGCTGCACACAGCAGCATGGTTAGCAAGCTTCTCCATGGAAAGGAAGCAAAGAAAAGGTCTTTGTTTGGTCAAAGTGGAAAGTCTCTTGTTAGAGGTTAGTTGGAGGTTTCTGACTGGTACTACCTCTAGTTTTTTTCATTGTTTGCTGTGGCCTGCAGTTGGCTCATATTGGATCTTAAAATGTCATAGCTTCTCCAGATTAATGACCTCCAACAATTAAAACTTTTTGACATCACTGATATTTTTGACTTATAAAAGTGGAAACTGCCTATGGTCCTACCTATGGGAAGCAGGAGCAATTTAGGGCCAGCAATGCAGCATCTATTGCAAAAATTAATGCTTTTTAATTCGAATTTTCCCCATCTGTAGCTCTGTATGTATGTGTGCATTCATTTGGTTGCACACTCATATTAGAACTAAAAGCCTACAAAATTTATTCCAATTACATGTTTGCAACATTGAAATAAAAATAATGTAAATAAATGCTGGAGCACTATGAGAATTTGTTCTTCAACAGAGTTATACACATGTCTTTATTTTGAGCACATTGAAGTAAATATTACTCATGGACCCTGAATCTGGCAGCTGACATAAATGCAGGTCCTTCTTCCTTTCACCTATTTCAGCTCTGAACAGGCAAAGTTTGGCAGATATGTCAGTATTTAGTATTAAGCCTGACTCTCACAGTATCGTTTTTGCAAGTAAAGACAAATATTTCAGCTTTTAATTTCTCCAAATGTTTTCTGCTAATTCAGCTAAGCTCAAACTGTATGACTCCCCTCATCCCCCATTTAAGCTTAAATCTCATGGTTAGAGTCTTAGCCCTTTTGGTTGAGCTCCATAACTCTTCTGTGGAAGTAGCAGTGGACAGCTTGCCATAGGCCCTATCTTAGTCACTTTTCACTCGTTGCCAAGACAAAATACCTGATGCCCAAAATTAAGGAAGGAAAGATTTATTTCTTACAGTTTCTCTGGAGTTTCAGTCCATACTCAGTTGGCTCCAAGGCAGCATGGCATGGCGGGACCACCATTCATGGTGGCCACCTAAACAGCACGGCACACTGGCAAGAGAGAGAGAGAGAGGGTGGAAGAGAGAAAGAGGAAGACCCACCTCCCTTACTCTGTATGTCAGCTCCACCCCTGGGCGGGTGCAGCACTCGCATCATCAGTCCCAGTGCTAGACAACAAACTGATCACAAGTGCCAGACTCAGCCCCATCCAAAGTGTATGAGGACTTGGGGGTACATAGTATCACCCAATACAGGCCCTGAAGTCCGTAGAATCTGCATCAGCAGCTGCCCACTGTGAACCAGGAAATGATTCCCCAGACTCAAGACTCCTAAAGGAGCAACCTCCCCTCTTGTTGAGCTCACAGGCAGCTTCAGAGTGTGACACAGCATCAGGGCTTTGACGAGGGAGCCTGAGTTCTCATTCCGTCCCTGACAGCAGCTCTGCGAGTTTGCATCAGCATCTCCACTTCTCGGTATCCCAGCCACAAAATGGGTCTGATAACAGTGCGTGTGCCCCGCAGCGGTGGTGCTAAGATTAGACAGGTTAGCTGGCACAAATAAATCATTTAGAATGACACCTGGCAGGAGGGAAGTGCTCAGAAAGTGTTAGCGCCTGTAGCATCAGTACTTCTATTACTACTGCTGCTTCCTGGGAGCAGCTGCATGTGGGGACAAAGGAATTCCACCTTCAGGCACATATCAGCATTGTTCCCAGGCTGTGTCACCTTCAGAAAGGGAAGAAAGAAGTGGAGTTGGGAGCAGCATCACTCTGGCATCAGGAACGCTCACTCCCAGCAGCTAGGCTGTGTGGTAAGCCCCAGGCTCTGAGAGACTGGAGAGATTCATTCACCATGGCACTGTCAGACATTCACAGTCTACTGAAAGAGTGCACATAGGATAACGACCTCCCCCGACCCTGGCTCACCCTGGAAGGGTTCAGTCCCCTGTTCTTTTCATTCTCCTATTCCCATTATGCCTTCTTTGGGTCATCAATAGACCAGAATTTAGAGCATTTGGCGGTGGCAGCTGAGCCTGGAAAATGCTTTGGCATCAGGTGGGAAGGAAAAGAAAACCTGGCTAAAGGTTTAGGGCTCAACATTTCCCCACAGATAACAGGAATCCTGGACTTGGAGTCCAGAAACCCTTTAGTCCCTCTGGCCCCCCACATTAACAGTGTGATGACTAACAGCTCATGCCTGGGGAGGCAGAGGAACAGGGTGAAGAGCAAGGACTCTGAAGCTGGCTCTGGGTTCCAATCCCAGCTGTTCTATTCATTGGCCATCTGGTCTTGGATTGGTTACTTAGCAAGCTTGGGCCTCAGTTTCCTCGCCAACTAAGAACCTAAATGAAAAAGTATGTAGCCACAGAGCTGTTTGGAGGCTCACATGAGGTCATCTAGTTAGGTATCAGCTATTCTTTTTTGCATTTGTGGGTCTCGGTTTTCATATGTGCAACAAGAAGCAACAGGACTGAACAACTTGGCATCATTTCGTACCATGGTTTTTGATCAGGAGCTTTATGACTGTACTTTGAGTTGTCTGTGGCAGTGGTTATGGGGTAATTTGGAGGAGGGATGAGCACTTGGAGGTGGGAGGCTGTCCCTGTTCCCACCATTCTTCTGCCTGTTCTCCACAGCTCCCACCCTGAGCTCCAGTGAGGACAGACATGCATAAAGCCTATAGTCCCATTTCACCAGATCCAGGCAGTATGGGAGAAGCACGTAGAGCAGATGTAGCATCATCTTTTAGTGCCAGCGTCTAACTTCAGCATAACATCTTTACCAGGAAATAGAACTAAGAGGTGGTAGAGAGAAATTAAAGCAAGATCAGGAAGACAGGAAAATGAGTTTCCTCTGAAATCATAGTACAGTCAGATACAGAGGGAGCAGGCCCACTGATAAAGAGACACATCTATCACTGAACTCTAAGCCAGAGAGGAAGGGAGGGAGAGAGAGAGAGAAAAAGAGAGACAATCTCTGAGCTCACTGCCCGGAAGATGCCTTGGAAGATGCTTGAGCTGTGGCTTCTCATCTGCCTTCATCCCTTTTTCTTTCTTCTTCTGTCCTTACATCCTAGCAGATAAAAGGGCAAATCTGCTGAGAGGGTACCTATCACAAGACACCGCACAGATAAGGAGCAAGGCTGGCACCTGGACAGACCCGAATGCAGGCAGAAGGACACTCAGCATATCAAACTGTGCAGCTTGCCAAATGGCTGGTGGGAGGCTGACATGATAGGAAGTTAATCTGTTTACCATGCACTCAAAGGCTTTGCCAAGCAAAGGTTCACTCTGAGGCCCCAGAGCTGGTGCCCACTGGGGTACAGGCTGCCCTGGATTGCATTTCCCAGCTTTCTGCTGTGGACACTAGCATAGCTAGAGGCATGAAAAGACATAGCAATAGACACTGGGGAAGTTTGTTTGCTTTGATTTTTTTTTTCTTACCATGAAAGACACTGCTAACTATCAAGAAGTCCTGTGGTTTTTTGTATTTGAATGAATCATAGTAAAAGTACTATGCAAAGCCAGCATTGACTGAGCGTTTGTCTTGCACTGAGTACTTTTCCAAACACAAGTGTCAGCCCATTTTATCTTCACAGCGTCCATGCAAAGGTGATACAGTCATTGTCTTCACTGAATAGATGTCCAGCAGAAACACAAAGTTTAGAAACTTGTCCACCTTCCCAAAGCCAGCAAGTGGCAGAGTCAGACTATGAACTTAGGAACCTGGCTCCAGAGTCTGAATGTCAAGTACTACACAAGCCTGAGAGACAGAACAGGGGTCAGAGTCCATCAGGTGAGCACAAAGCCCGGCGTGTCTGTGCACACAGGATCGTTAGCTCCACCGGTCACCTCCTGGTTCCTTCTGTGCGCTGGCCCCTGAGCTGAGGCTGGTGGGGTGGTGAATCTGATGCTAATTCGGGCCCACCAGAAGTTTAAGTAAATTTCTACAAAACCATAAAGGACAGGGATACTCTGCCCCTATGATATTGAGGTTGGGTTTTCAGAGAGGTTGGCCTTAGCTTTGGGACATGAAGTAGGTATAAGAAACCTTGGAGTTGTGAAGGAGGGGGAGGAAAGACGCTCTAGGTAGACAGAAGTGGAACAAAAGTGGACAGAGACAGAGAAGGTTTCAGAAAATGACCCACTTGGACCACCTAGGAGTGAGAGATAGAGATGGCTACAAGACTAGGGAGGTCAGTGGGCCAGGAAGGAGTTTGTCAGGCTCAGAACAGACTCAGAGGGCCAGATGCTTCAAGTTATAGAGGGTAGCAGACAAGCACTTGCTCCACACAACAATGAGGTGGTAGCAGAACAAAGTCTCAAACCTAACGCTTGCCCCAAATTGCCTCTGCAGTGCTCACTGTCGTAAATGTGGTAGCAAGCTCTCACAATGCTAGAAGCTTGTGACCTTTCAAAAAGCCAGTTCTCTTCGAGGGTCTCTAAAGAGTACGTAGCCTGAATATGGAGCTGTGTACTTGGAGTTAGTATTAGCCAACCGCTAACCCTGTGTGCTGGCAGCAATTAGCACCCATTTTACATTGGAAGAAGATGGAAGATTTGGGGGTCAGGGTTTGCTGCAGACACTTTGAAGAAGCTGGGTTTCTCATCCACAGTCTCCTAAATCCTGAAACTACTGGTATAGTTACACTTGCTTAATAACCTGGTGTGGTCCTGTTCCTGCTGCTTCAGCCAGCTCCACTGCCCCTCCTGCTGCCCTTTGATATGTTCAAAACTTTCTTTCCTGTCCACTTATTTTTTTCCCTTTTTCTCTTTTGGGCCTCCACAGTTAACAAGTTCACTCAATTCCTACAACCAGAAGGTCTAGGAACATTTCTAACCTTCTCAAGTAATTTATGACCAAAGTTTTCCATTGGCCTTCATTCTTGGCCTCTGGAAAATGCTATAAATGACATCAAACACACTTCAGATATGTACCTCTAAAACTAAGAAGCTAAGAAATATTCAGAACGTCAGTGACAACTAATTTAAAAGAAATTTAAAAGTCAATATTGCAATCCTGGATCCTGGCAGTTTTGCTTTACAGGAGACTGCTGCCTGCAAAATCATGTAACTTTCAAGGGCAACAGTGCCACTGTGTGGTAAACTTTTGCATTGCACCCTAAGAGCGATTAAAAAGGCAGAAAGGAATGCTCTAGGGCCACTACTGTACTTGCTCTACTGTGTGCTATGAAAGAAACATGCCTGGGTTTCCGCCTCTGAAAGTGGAATCATGCTCCCTACCTGTCTCACAGAACCTCTGAAGGGTTAAATGGGATTTGAGAGTGAAATTCTTGTATCATTGTAGTTGCTTTACATCTATTATACTATCAAAGACACAATAATACAAAGTTGTCCAATATTTTCATTATATATCATAATAGAGGGATGGGATAATCTGGTAATTTCTTGTTCATATCTACATTCTTGAGAAGACCAACTGTAGAGAAATAAGAAGTCTGAAATGGAGCCGTGGGAAGGGCTTGTGTCCATGAGAGAATGAAGTTTCTTTTTTTACCCAAGAAAACTCAAGTTCAGATCAGGTAGTTGCCCTGGAGCTCAGGAGCTCCTCATGTCCTTGGTGAGTGGCCTTAACCTCCTTCTTGTTTGGGAACAGAGAACAGGTGCCTACTAGGCACCCATGTCGTACTAGGTGTCCTGTACAGATGTCTGCGGCCTCACTGGAGCTGTACCAAAGAGAAAAATGTCAAAGAGAATCAACCACTAAGAAAACAAGGGGAACCAACAGAAGAAAGCCTTATGAAGATGAAGGCAGAGGCTGGTCTGCTGCATCTGTGAGCCAAGGATCCCCAAGGCTTGCAGGCAGCCGCCGGGAGGTGGAGGAGAGGCAAGGACCCTGTTCTCTCTTGTGACCTCCGGGAGAACCAGCTCTGCCAACACTTTGACCTCCAACTCCTGGCCCCCAGAACCAAGAGAGAATCCATTCCCATTGTTTTAACCTGTAAAGTGAAAAAAAGACTACAAAGAGCAGAGCGACCTGTCGGGGCCTCATGACGATGGGGTAAACGGTTAGTCTCATCAGAGATAGTATTGGACAAGCTTCATGAATGGGTAAGTGATCTGAGTTGGGAGTGATTCCTTTTAGGGAGCATTAGAGTCAGGGATGGCCAGGTACAAAAGCAGAAGTTTGTCCCACTTGTACAACCTTTTCTTTTGTACCCATCTTTCCCCCATGTGATATTTACCGGTCCTCTTGCATGCATTGGATAGTTGCCTTTTTCAAAAAGAAGGAAAGAAGCAAATGACTGGTTTTTAATTCTGAGGCACAAGATAAGGTAGACATAAAGTTAATGATTTACCTATTCCAAAATCATGTATCACACCCCAGTCATAAACCATGGTTCCTATCCTGCCCAGTGATTTACAAATTACTTGAAAGCTTCATTTTCACCCATCCATGCTTTCAGAACAAGCCCAGGGTTATGGTAAGTGAAAGCAGACCTTCTCCATACATGGCATCTGAGGACATTCACTCAAAGGACAAAGTCATATGGGTGGCACTTCAGCATAACTCAGTTGCAGTCATAGAGGGGCAAGGTGTCCTTAGTGATATTTCTGGTAAGACATGGAGATCTGCCTATACCTAGAAAATCCCACATCCCCACTCCCAGGGCAGTGAGGACCAGGAATTTTGTCCTTTTACACACTTCATTGGATGTCTGAATGCTGTGGGATTGAATCCTTTGCAAATTTTTTGCAGGGCACTTACTTTTGGGGTGAACTTCCTACAGGTTTATTATATTTCACTTCAAAATTTATGTAATACAGAGAAATAGAACAAATAAATAATCCAGGGTTTGTGCAGTTTGGAGTCAGCCAGTTAAGGACATTGCAGCTGTCATGGAGTTGGACAGTTGTCGAGCCAAAGATCAGTAGCACAGAGACATCATTTCCTCACTACAAGCTTTCTCGGTGAAAGCCCTAGAAAGAAGAGTACTTTTTCCTTGCTGCCCTGCCTTCCTGCCTTCCTGCCTTCCTTTCTTTCTTCCCTCCTTCCCTCCTTCTCTCCTTTCCTCTCTTGATTCAGAGGTATTGTAAAAGAATCCCAGGGGATAGATAACATCTACATTAACTTACTGTTGAAATAAAAAGTTACATCATTGGTGATTATTTCTCTTTGACTGATGTGAGAAAAGTGCTGTCAGCACTATCTTTAGTGCCATTTTAAGCCTTCTCGCTCCCAGATTTTGCATCACTATTTCTTGGCATCATTATAGTCCTATCGATTTCACACACTGTAAAATGTCCTGAGATCCAGGAATTTGATTTCTGGGTGGCACCACTGTAATCCCTGCTCAGGACAAAAACCCTGCCCAGCTGCTCTGTGCTTTGGGGTTTGTGTTCACTTCTAGTTTACAGACTCTTCAGTGAGCCACTTTCATTCTGAGTTCATTTGCCACACTTTGGGTGATACTCTCTGTAGTGCTTGGCATTCTGTGAGCATTTGTTGAATAAATGAACTCAACAAAACTTTAAAAAGCATGTCCCTTTAAAAAGTCTTGACAGGGTTGCAAGCATGACATCAAAGGTAGAACCATCAAGAAAGAATGGGAAGTCTTGAGCATATGGTGCAGTATTTTAAAATTTTACTTCAAAAGGCACTGTGTTGGCCAGCTTTCTGTCACTGTGACAAATACCTGGGCTAATCTCCTTCAAAGGAGCCTAGGTTTGTTTTGACTCATGATTTCAGATGTTTCAGTCCATGATCACATGGCCCTGCGGCTTTGGGTCTATTGCAGCACAATGCATCATGGGAGAGACGCAGGTGGGAGGGGTTGTCACCTCATGACTGCCAGGAAGTGAGGAGAGGGAGAGAGAGAGAGAGGGAGAGAGAGAGAGAGAGAGAGAGAGAGAGAGAGAGGAAGAGATCGACATCCCAGTATTCCCTTGGTGGGCAAAATATCTGCAATAACCTAACTTCAGATGGAAGAACTGAGGCTCACAGAACTTAACTGAGCCTCCCAAGGTCACACCCCTCATTCATGGCAAACTCTGGCACCTGGTTCACAAAGTGACTCTTCACATCTGCCATTATTTTGTATCATTGTTATTCTGGAAGGGGGCTCATTTAATATCAGTTCCCTATCACTCTACTCCAGAGACCTTCAAATTCAAGCAATCTTACTCTTTCTGTTTATAAATTACTTGGAGGAGTAGAGAAGAACGTAGTGGATGTGCAGTCTTCAAGTTATTGTAAAGTTTTACACGACAGAAAGGAGAAATGTCATAAAATGCATCGGAGGACAAGAAAGATAATTTTTTGTCTTATCCCCTAATTAATTGACAGGGGTAGAGAAAAGTGGAAGAGGGACCAAGGGGATTGGAAAAGACTGTAAGGAAAACCAGTAAAGAACAGGGGTAGAAGGATCCTTCTGTGCTTGGATGAAGGTTACATCAGTACTTTTTCACCAGTGGAGCCAGAGAAAAGATGTTTCAGATGTGTGCATGGGGGGCTAATTAAGGAAAAAATAAACAATGTGTTGGTAGAGGCACTGGGATTTTACCCAGCCTAATGAAGGATGGCGGGTAATTGTCTAGTCTCAGTGTTCCTAATGGCACATGTTACAGGTAATCTAATGGACATTTGTGAGTTACTTGGGTAAAAGGATGAGTGAGTGAATGGATGGATGGATGGATAAATGGGTAGATGGATAGATGAATAGATGGATGGACAAACAGACAGACAGACAGGAGGATTTCTATCTGTGAGATTCAGCCTCACCCAGAAAGTGATGGTGTTTCTAGCAGAACCCTAGCCAGTAGTCCACACACATGACTCCCTTGCATATTGGAAGTATTGGATGATAAAAGGAAGAACCCCAGGAACACCCTCAGCCCTTTTGGATCAATCTGTTGCAGAACCCGCAGGCATTTGCTGCAGAATTCTTTTTATCAATGGCCAAGTGACTCCTATTGCTCACTTGTGATGACTCTTGGAGCTGCTCATTAAACTCCATGTAATCGTTTAACAAATAGAAAGCAGGCTCCTCTTCTGACTTGAAAGTACGAAACTCAGTGGGCACAATCTGTACTGCTTTCAACTCTTAAGAAATAAAGATCATAATGCCATTGAGGAAAATGGGCCAACTCTTTGAAAACTTCTTCGTAAACCTTTATCTAAACAGAATTACCTCCAAAGACCCCACCTCCTAATATAATCATATTGAGGGTTAGGGTTTCACATGTAAAATTCTTAAGGGAACATAAACCTGTGTCTGTGACAATTACTGTTAATTTCTCCCTGAAAAGACTCCAAATACTTTAGGGGCAGAAATTCCACTTCTCTTTGGTCCTAGTTAATCTCTAGTGCTCCCAGGAAGATTTTTTCATATACTTCACAGCACTTTAGAGAGCTCTGTATTTCTCTCCTAGAAGGGTTAGCTCTTTGAACATATCGTATGGCTTTCAAAATTTCCTATCATCACTTTCAGGTCCCCCAGGGTCTGTGCAGGGAGAGCTATCCAAGCGAAAGCCTGCTGGGCCCTCCAATATGCTCTTTATATGTTAGTGGTGGCCAGGGTGTCTTTCTGTCTTCCTTGCCTTAACTCTTCCCTTGTCTTGGCCTTGGGATTTTCCCATCCAGAGTTGGCAGGAAAAAGTATAGAGGACCTTTGTCGTTTGTTCTCTCTACCCAGATCTGAATGTCTTGTTTTGATTAGGAAATGCCAAACTAATGACTACTGCTGAGGACAAGGATCCCTCCCTGCAACAGAAACTAGAGTAATGTCTTGCCCACTCCAGGGCAGCCAGGACACAGGACATGATCCAGGCTCTGCTAATTATGATTTAGGCTTTCCCAGACTTTGACAGAGGAAATAGATCATATAAGGGATAGGAATCTGTCTTACTTACTTTTATCCTGCTGAGACAAAATACCCAACGCTATAGTTAAAGAAAGAAAGGTTTATTGTAGTACACAGTTTGTAGAGGCTTCAGTTCATAGTTGACTGGCTCCAAGGCAGGGTGGCATGGCAGAGGGGAAACAATTTATGGCATGCAGGAGACAGCAAGGTAGCAAGTAGTGAAGTAGTGAAGCAGCAAGCAACAAGCAGTGACACTCTTTCTGTTCCTTATATCATATCCAGGCCACTCACCCTTAGGGCAAGTAACACTCACAAGTGGGGGACAATCTCAATCCCTACATTGCACCATGAATCAATCCCAGCATCACATCCTTGATCCCAGCCTTGTACACCCTAGATTCAGCCACCTCTGAAAAACCCTACCTATGACTGAATGAGGCTTCGCGGGGGGACATCTACACACCAACCATAACAGAGTCCTTTCTCCTCTTAACAGAGTAATTCTGTCCCCAGAACCAGTCCTTGCTTGTCTCACACTGAGACTGTTTCCTCAACCTCACCAATGTCAAGTTGTCTTCTGACAACAAAAAATTCTGCATGAATGCATAAACTAAAGAGGTAAAAGATGTCATTAAGAAAGAGGTGGGCATATTTTTCCTACTCTTTCACCTTCAAAGGGGAGAGATAAGTCTCAAACTTCAGGCAGCACCAAGACGGCTTCAAGTCAAAAGGCAATGAACAACGTAAGGCATCCACAGTAATGGAAAGGAGATCCAGCACATTTGCTTTATCCAGATCTATTTATAAGTTTTAGTCCTTCCCAGAAATCACTGTGCCTTCCTTAGCACAGAAACCTCATGTTGCATCCCTGGGGGCCCCACCTTGGCCTTGCTCCTGTCTACCCTACCTCCTCCAGGCAGATAGAGCAGAGAGGTCTTCGCCTCACTCCAGTCAATTCACCTCTGCTTCCAGACAGTGTGGTGAGCTGCAGCCAAAACCCTGGGAAATAAGCTACCTGCCACCTCTGCTGGGGTTTGGTGGCTGTTTACCAATATTCCATGACCCTGGGAATTTGCTTCTACTACAGGGGTGATGCAGAAGCCACTACTTCATCAAATTACACAATCACAGCCTCATGCATTCTGATGGTTGCCAGCAGTTTGTTCTAGAAAGATGTCACCCTCCCAATGAGGAGGAGCATGGTGAGGAAGAGCAAGTCTACCCCAGTCACTTCTGTCTGGGAATGGATGCCCCCAGGTGTAATTGCTTCTTTTTCTATTCTTAGTTTTGAGCCCTCCACACAATCATATGCATCCTGACAGGCAAGGGGAAGGCTTTAGAAGGTTGAGACTGAGGTATTTTCTGTGAGGCAAGAATTTAATTCCCACATTCTGCTTGTTTTTTGGGTGGCCTGTCCCTAGACATTGCCTGGAAACAAATCATAGGTTGAAACTAGCCTCCCTGTCCTAAGTAGCTAGGCTACCATGTTTCTTAGATTGGTAAGGATAGTCCCAAAAGACAAGAAAAGCCCAGTGAAAAATTATTTTTAAACTGAGTATGGTGGCACATGCTTGTAATCCCAGCACTTTGAGAGACTGAAGCAGGAGGATCACAAGTTCTAGTACAGACTGGGTAACTTAGCAATTTAGAGAGACCCTGTCTCAAAAGAAAAGTAAAAAAGAAAAATGTGAAAGGCTGGGGATGTAGCTCAGAACAAAGGCCCTGAGTTCAGTCCCGAGTACCACAAAATAGGGCATGTATTTTTAGGCAAGAGAGTATCTTATGTAGGACACAGAAGCAACTCATCCTTGTACAGTTCCTTTGTAATCCCCTACAGTCTCCATGCTGTGGCTCCACTTGCTTCCTTGGTCCTTCCCAAATGTTGCCTGATGTTATGACCCATGATTTTATGGCTTTAAGATACTCTTCTCATCCTGGAATGCCACTTTACCTTACCTGGATAATTCCAACTGGTTTTTAATGTTCCGTTCAAACAACACCTTCTGCGGGTCTGATGTAGGGCTACTATCTGTAATCACACAGTTCCCCGCAAATACATCCACTGTAGTGCCCAATGCACTGAAGGACAACTGTGTCTTTACTTGTGGGTCATCCGCTAGTTATAAGCCCTATGAATGTAGGGACCACACTGTTGCTTGGCTCTGCACTTAGCAGTTAACATAGTCAAGGGATACAGAACACTCTCCTGTTGAATGAATGGATACAAATTGACCGAAATCCACTAAGTTCATTCACTCCTTCATCCATTCAGAAAACATCTGTTGAGCATCTTTGATGTACTGAGGACCTTTTTACAAGCAACTATGTGTGATGATCTCTGCACACTAGGACAAAGAAAGAAAGTCAATCCTGAGTTATACTTGCCCATGGCCTGACTATATTAGGGGAAATTCCAGGAAGCAAACCTCTCACTGGTAACTGAATGAGTTGTTTTCCTCCTAAATTCAGAGCCAAGTTTTAGACTCCAGACTTCACAGCTGGGCTCAGCCAATCCCACATACAGAAGAACTGATTACTAACTTTTAGCAAAAATACCCAGGGCAGAAAGGGTTCTGCCAAAGTAATTACAGTGTTTGAATCCTTTTTGAATCGGTTGCCACAATACTTTCAAAGTTTTTATGCCAACTCCTTAGGTATATTTTCTCAAGATGAATTCCCATTCAAAGTGTTGCCAGTCCTATTTTTGAGGATACTTTTCTGCTATCCTAAATGTAGAGACTCTTCCATTCATATAATAGCCCAGCAAAGCCATCTTCTGTTATGGACCCCAGCCTCCCTTTTTCCTTCTCTTCTCAGTCATAATAAAGCCCCATTTTTGACTGAACACATTGTTGCCCTCAAATAAAAGACTATTTTCCCAGCTTCCCTTGTAGTTTGAAGTAGTCAGGTGACTATATTTTGGCCAAAGACATGCATATTACTTTCCTGTTGCTGCTTCAACAAATTGTCACAAACTAAGTGGCTTAAAACAATGCAGATTTATCTAATATTTTTAGAGGCTGGAAGTCTAAATTTGTCTCCTGGCCCTTTCCTTTGTCTGCAAAGCCAGCAGTTCTCTAGAGTTTTCGTCTCCCCTCCTCCTTCTCTGCTCTGTCCTCACCTCCCCTTCTCTCTCTGACTCTCTTCCATCTCTCTCATAAGGACTCTTGGGGTTACATTGGGTTTACCTGGATAACCTTTCCCTCTTGAGACCCTCAACTTAGTCACATCTGCAAAACCCCTTTTGCTATGTAAAATAATATACCCATGATTCCAAGGATTAAGATATGAGCATCTTAGGGGAACCATTATTCCATCTATCACATTGTATAAATAGAATATAACACTTTCCAGAAATTTGCTTTAAAACACGAATTCCTGATGACCTCATGGAGCCAGCTGCTAACTTCTTTTCTTCACTAAATATCTATCTCGTTTAAGCCACTGTTATTTTTGTTTGTTCTTATTTTGGGGGAATGTGTAACCTCTTAAAATGATACACAACTCTCTTCTTAATTAATAAACTATAAATCTGGATATCTTAAAAAAAAAACTATTCTGCTTAAGGAACAGATAGACAGCCCGCATGGGCATGACAACTACAGAGAAAATGTTTTCCAAAGGCAGACAGTGTTTTTATCATGAATTCACCAGTCATCAGCCTTTAGTTGTGACTGTAGGCTGAACTGTAGAACCTTGCTATGATCCTGGGCTTTCACGTTCTCTCAGAATTCCCACCATATTCCACTGTGACACTCCTGGGAGAAGCAAGGTGGGCAGAAGTGGGGAGCTGACATGCCAATTCTCATCTTGGTTAGTTTATTATTTTTATTGTTTTAAATCTTTATGAGTCTGTTTTTGCAGTATGTAATGATTACATTCATCATGGGGAGTTAATGCATGTACATTATACATCTTAATTCTTTTTACTTCCACTCCTCCCTCTCTCTCTCACCCCATCTCTTGGTCCCCTTCTCATTCACAAAAGCTTTGTCCTGATTTGTTTAAAACAGGGCTGTGGATTGGTTCCTTTGTTTACCTGACATGTAATTAATCTGTAATAGCAGAGAGCTTTCCACAGTGAAGATCAGGCCCATCTCTCCAGATGCAGAATCGGCCCCAAGAAGTAAAAAGACCTAGCATAACCATTGTCCATAACCAAAAGCAGCATAGTTATTTGCAACACCAAAATGCATGTCATTGATTTTGGCTGAAATTCTTTATATATTCATGATGCTTATTAATAATCTATGGTGTGTGCTTGGGAGACAGGTGGCCTGAGGAGACAGGGCTCCTTGTCTTCAGTGACTTCATGGCCTTGGTGGACAAACAGGCCGAGAAATGGATGCAACAGATTGTGTGGTTTTGTTTCACTTTAACACAGCCAACAAGATTGCAAAATCACTCACACCACTATCCCTCACTGGGATTTCTTCATATAGTTCTCACTCCCTCGTTATTTGGATCCTGTTATGTTCTTTTTATTACTTTTACCAGTTTCTTTTGTTTTTTACTTTTTTTTGTTTTTGTTTTTGTTTTGTTTTGTTTTGTTTTGTTTTTTTTGTAGCCCTGGGGCTTGAACACATGACCTTTGCCCTGAAGTAAATCTCCAGCTCTTTTTTTATTTTTCATTTTGAGACAAGGTCTCATTGATTCACTAAATTGCCCAGGCTGGGCTTGAACTTGCAATCCTCCTGCCTTAGTCTCCCAGAATCCCGGGGTTACAGTGGTATACCACCATCTCCAGCTAGCAATTTCTTTAATTGTTTGCTGCTTCAACTCTAATCCTATAACCTGCACCTTGAGTCGGGGTTATGATGAGAAAATAGAACATGAAAGAAACTTTTGATGAGTTTTATATTCCTTCTGTCCTTTTCCTTATTACAGGGTTTCCCCATTTGGGAATATTCTCCGCATGTTCTCTGAACAGAAGTCATTTTCTCTTGGGCTGGAGTTGACGAGTGTGAAAGGAGAACCACATGTTAGAAAGAGGCCTGGCTCACCTGGCATTTCACCTTGGCTTCTGACACAGTGGCATCTGGACCTTGAAGTCATTTCTTTGGCCACATGACTATCTGCTGAGAAGCAGTGTGTACACCACAATGCTGAACCACAGGCCAGGTTCCAAGTTACCCAAAATGCCAGGCAGTCTCTTGTGATTTAGTGATAGAAAAAAGAAAAAGTATAACTTACTGTAAATCAGGAAGAGATCACAAAATCCTTAGCTATTTGCTTGGCTTTGTCATGGAGCCAAGCTCTCAGATACTGTCAATGGAAGTAAGTGCAGATTTCTCCCCAAATAGAAACAGGAGCAGGGGACAGGAGGTAGAAATACAGGCAGGTTCCAGGAGGGCCTGGCAGATGGTTCCATTGTTTGAGTCATTTTTCTTGCCTTCTCCTGAGAGAGGGGAATACACCACCATGATGATAGGTTAAGTCACAGAAGATGGTGGCACTTTCAGATGATGGAAGACCTTCCAGACTGTGTGACTTTGAACTCCAGTGCTTCATTCCAAAGCTCTGGTGCTTCCTTTCTGCTTTTGCTCCTAGGGTGACCTCATTCAGCCTCACTGCTTCAGCACTTCAGGTTCCCTCACACTAATGACTCTCAGTTATCCTCTCCAGCCTGCCCTCTCCCACTAGATCCCACACTCATATGACTCAGAGCCAACTGGACATGTCTACTTAAAGTACTATTGTAGATCTCAGCCTGGAAATGGCCCAGGCTGGAGCCTGAGTTTCTTCCAAGCTACTTGCCCATGTCAGTTAGCTTACACTTCCTCGGGCATCATTAGTTAAGCTGGAAATCCAAGGCAGCCTGGACCCTTCATTCTCTCACACACCAAGCATCCTCTATCAGGGAGTGTGGGATCCCCCAAGGTGGGCCCAAGCCTGTTTGTTTCTCTCAGCCTTATTGCCACAGAGCTCTGCCAGCAATGATTTCTCTAACCCACAAGAGTCAGCTCCCAGCTGGTCTCCCCGCTTCTCTCCTGTCCCTCCATCATCCATTCTCTACTCAGCAGCCAAAGTGATCTTTCAAAAATGTAAGCAAGATTCCCCCACTGGAAGCCCTACAGAATCTTCCTGCTGCTCATCAAATCCAAATCTTCAGTGGTCTGCTCCCTCCCTTGCTGGCCTCTCTCTGCTCTGTCCTGCTTTCCAGACCCTCATTGCCTGGCCTACCTTCCACTCTCTGGATGCATCAAGCTTTCTTCTGCCTTGGAGCTTTAGTATGAACCCCTTCCACCGGGTTGCTCTTCCTCCACATGTCCCCAACACTGCATCCTTGCGGTCTCTCAGGTTGTGGCATAAATGTCATCTCGCTCACTGAACATATGTTAGACCCCCATCCCGGGCCCCTCTCCCCAATTACTCAATTCCAGCTTCAGTAATGCACTTGCTTGTCTTTGTGCGGCTTGCGTGTTTGTTGTCTGACTCCTCCATCAACACGTGAACTTGGAGCGGGCAGGAACTACATCCATCTCATTTGCTGCCTTAGCACAGTGAGTAACATTGAGCATAGCACGAGTTGATATGTGTTTTACTGAATGAATAAATGAAGAAATAAACCATTATGCTCCCCAATCCTTGGTTTCCTTAGCTGTAAAAATGGCAACATCTCATGAGGGCTGACATAAGGGGAAGTCCTTGTGGGCTCTTGGTCTTCTAATAAATGCAAAGGGTGGTTACCAGGCCATCAGAGCAAAACCATGCTTTCCAGAAGCAGAGTGTGTCAAATAATAAAACACAACTGTGCAACATTTTATGGCCCAGCCTGGATAGTGAATGCCTTCTCTCTTCTTCAGCATGCTGGATTCTCTCCATTCATCCCCCTGGATCGTCACTCTGCTCTCTTTGCCTAATGGGTGAGAACAGCAGATCACAGGGCAGGAGAGAGAAGTCTTATTGTTTATTCCTTGGTGGACCTGAGTCCGATAGTGATTAGGTTCTATTGAAGGCTGTGCTCTTGTCTGCAACCTTCTCCCACAGGTGACATTCTCTAGGTTCCCACAGCTACTCCATCTTGCTGCTCCACCAGACCTAATGCTAAGAATTTCCTCCACGCACTGCTCTCCTGCAGACAGCTCCGCATCCACTGCCCACCCAGACTTGGACCACAGCCCCTTCAGGAACTCTTTCCAGTTGTGGTGTTGGGGCCCTGCTGGCCTCACCTGGCAGTGCTTTCTACAGTTATGTGCCTATTGATGAGGAGGATACTCTTTCCTTTCTTTTCTCATCTGAACTTCCAGCCTCCTGCCCCTCAACTCCAGAGCCACTCCTTAAAGAGGAAGCGTGTTCAGCATTTTGAAGGGCATACATTCTGCTCAAGGGATGTCTTTGATCTTGTTACTCCCCGCGGGATGTCTAAACCTTCTTTGTCCTCCCACCATCACTGCAGGCAGCTGGTCCAGATCAATCCTAGCAGATGGACTCAGAGCAGCTGAGTGGTTGAGTGGTGCTGAGACTGGACCTGAGCTTCTAGATTCCTAGCAGATAAAAGTTCATACATCAAACTTTGCCCTTAGCCTGTACTGTCTTTTGTCATTTTTCAGGAGTTTAAGAATGAGGCCATATCACAGATGCAATTGGTAACATGAATATGAATGTTGTATGCACGTATGTGGGTGTGCATTAATGTGTGTGAATGTGAATGTAAATGAGTTGGGTGTGTGCTGCATCTGTGTGTCTGCTTGCATGAGTGGTTATGAGTGTGTATGTATCGCATGTGTGAGTAGAGTGTGTTGAGTCTGTGCGTGGGTATGAGTATGAATTGTGAGTTAGGTGTATGTTCCGTCTGTGATGCATGCATTCGAGTGCATGTAAATATACCTGTTGCATGCATGATTTGGTGGGGTGTTGCATTTGTGTTTATGTGTGGGTGTGCAGCAGTGATAAGTGGGCATGAGTATGTCCATCTGTGATAATAAGAGAGGGGCAGTTGCCATATAAAGATGTTGAGAAGTGTGGCTGGGAGACACTGTGTCTCTCAGAGAGGTGACAGAGGACTGGAGTGCGAAGCTAAGGAAGTGAAAGGGAGGCAGCCAGGCCCTGCAGGTCTCAGAGGCCTTGCCTCCCTCCCCTTGGGCCTCTGATTCTCCCTGTCAGTAGTATGCTACCACTCAGGGCCTGGCCTGCAGAAACCGGAGAGATCAGGGTGGAGGACTGATTTCACCAGACTAGTCCAGAATACCTCCTTCTGTCTCAAACAGCTGACTTTGCTTTTCTCTCTAGCCCTCTAGAGCCAGGCCTGGATCCCATACCTAAATTCCCAAAGAAAAAGTAGAACTGGGGATTTAGGGCAGGAGGAGAGGGGCAGGGGAGATGCAGTGGAGCTTGGCCACTGCCAGACCCCAGGAGTAGTGCTCTGGCTTCTCATTCTCACTTGCATCGCCAGGCACTGAACACCATCCTACTGCCTGTGGTGACCCAGGGCCCTGCCAGCCCTCAGTAAGGTCATGACATCCTGGCCATTGATAGGCTGCTGTCACTCCACCACTACCACCAGTTTATAGTCACCAGTACCTCCTTGCCTTCAGATTGCCCAGCTCTCTACCCCTGTTATGGTTGATACATTGTGTCACCTTGAGAAGTTTAGAAGTTTAACTAAGGGACTAAGCAGGGGGCCAGGGTCCTCGCTTTGTAAACATCCTGAGCCTGTACAAGTGGAGGGCACGAAGATGGTGTGAGTGCTACACTCACCTGAGGGCAGGTCGCCTGCTTACTATATAAGGGGGGAAAAGAGGTTTGTTCCCCCCTACTTTTGCTCTTGTTGCTTTTGCCTTGAACTGTTGCACCTGTGCCATGCTACCCTGCTTTGGAGCCAGCTGATTAAGACTGAAACCTACACAAACTGTGAGCTAAACTTTTCCTTCCTAATTTTGGGGTGTCAGGTATTTTGTCTCCAAAATGAGAGAAAAGTAACAAAGATAGCCCCTCAGCACTCAGACTGTCTGTCCTTTCTTGCAGAGCTGGAAGAAGGGAGGTGGGAGGAAGAGGCAGCAGACCCCAGAGCAGCCCTAAGCACTGGCTCTCCATGAAAGCTGGTGAGGAGGGAAGCAATGGTGGTGTCCCATTGTCCTGCACACCCAACTCTTCTGCAGCTGAAGGCAGGAATCAAGGACCAGCAGCAGAGGGGAGAAAGAGACCGCTGGCTGGCAATGCCCAGCCCCACAGACAGTCCCAGCAGCACGTCAGTTCCGCAGGCAGAGACTACAGGCAGTTAACTTGCCACCGTGCTGGAGTTGGGAGCTGAAATGGAGGGGAAAGTTGCACCCTGGTGCTGGGGAATTAGATTGTCTCTCAACAGCACCAAGAAATTCTTCTCTATCTCTTAAACTCACATCTCTTTCTGCTCTACCCATAAGCCTCCACACTGGTACCTGGTATTGTGCTTTGCACACAAGTAATGCCAGAGCATGCTGATGACTTGCCCTCCTAGGACCCTTTTCCCATTTGTGGGGACTGGCCCCTTACCCCACCTCAACCTGGATATGAAAATGAGATGTCACAGTGTCCTGTTAGTGTGCTGTCCTGCAAGCTGCTTTCTTGGTGCTCTGCCCAATACTTCCCTGCTCAGTGACCTGTCCATTTCCCATTGATCCTAAGTGTGCCCTTCTCTGTGACCTTGTCTTGACATTAAGTCAGCTGTAATCATTATGTACTCCTTGTCTTTTGTCTTGTAGCATCCCACAAAAACTCCCACCATAGCCCTTGTGACATTCTGGGGTACCCATTTGTTTAGAACAGAGACTTACCTTAATCACCATTGCAGGTAAATGAATGAAAACGTTGTCAGTCATAGTAGCTGTGAAACCAATGATGAAGTTGATATTTATGTACCATTTGCTATACACCATGGAAACAACAGGGCTCAGCCTTTTATAGGTATTGTCTTGGTTACTTTTCTTATTGTTGAGACAAAATACTCAACAGCCAAGGTTAAAGGAGGAAAGGTTCATTTCAGATCACAGTTTGTGGAGGTTTCAGTTCATAGTTGGGTGGCTCCATGGCAGAGCAGCATCATAGAGGAGAAGTAGTCCATGGCAAGCAGGCAGGAGACAGCAAAGCAGCAAGCAGCTGCATCCCAGCAGAAGCTGGTCTCTCAGGCCGCCAACCTTTGGGGCATCACACCCTTAATCCACATTCATATACCCTAACCCAGCCACCTTTGAAACTCTTCCTTTGACCACATGAGGCTTTGGTGGGGTGGGGGGGACATCTAAATACAAGCCATAACAGGAGTTATACTTATGTCTACCCTCTCTGGCTCATAGATGCTGAAAGAAGCTGAAAGGGGCAAGCAAGGCCTGTGCCCAGGGTCACAGAGCTGATGGAAGGGGAACCTAGATTTGCTGCCAGGCTACTCGTGTGGGACAAAGGCAGCCAAGGGTTTGATTGTAGCCAGGTCAGAGAAGGGAACGTAGTATGTGTCGTGAAGAACGATGTCTAGTGAGGAGTTGGCTAGGACAATGCTTGTTAATCCACCCACAGTAAATAGGAAGATAAATCCTAGTGCTCATAATATTGCTGGTGATCATTTGATATTTCCTCCGTGTAGTGTTGCTAATCAGCTAAAAACTTTAACCCCTGTAGGGATTGCGATAATCTCTCAAGGTCCTTCTGATGTTTTGCTTCAAGGACTGGAAGTAGATCCCATCCTGGTAGAGAAGACTCTACCTGACTCTAAAAGGATCAGTTCATCTATCTGAATGAAACAGAGAAATTTTAAGAGAGCCAAACTAGAGCAATCTTTGAACTGTCCAAGTCAGGAAGCCTCAGCCTAGGTTTGGGGTAGAGAAAAAGAAAGACTAAAATCCAAATTATAAATTGAAATCTCCACCCAAGGGATCAGCTCTAAAACAGATTACAATTTTGGCAGATGCAAAACTGTGTATAAGTAGTAGGTGGAAAGGAATAAGGATATTATGTTTTAGACCTTAAGCATCCCCGCCCTGCTGCCTAAGGCACATACGCAAACAACTTGAGTGTCCCTCTGTGGTGCCATTGAGATGGTAGAGCCTTTAGGAGTTGGGGCCTAGTGGAAGAAAGTTAGGACACTGAGGCCTTTTAAGGGGGCCTTGTGATCCTGCCCCTTCTCTCTGTTTGCTTCTCATCCACCATGAAGTGAGCAACTTTGTTCCAGCACACGCTCCCACCATGATATAGAGTGGTACCTCAGTTCAGGAACACTTCTGTTTGCCAACAGTTTGGTTCACAAACAGAAGCACTTGTCAACATTTTGTTTTTGTTTACAAACTCTGCACCAGGTGACAAATATGGCCACAGCCATCTTCCCTACCCAAACCCAAATGTGGTCATCTTTTCCAAAACCATAGAACACATTAAGTTCATGAACTGAGGTACCACTGTACTGCTTCTCTACAGGACCCAAAACAAGGAAGCCAACCAACTATGACTGACATCTCAGAAGCCATGAGCCAAAATGAATCTTTTCTCCTTAATAGTTATTTGTTTCAGGTATTTTGTCACAGCAGCAGAAACTGACTAACACAGAAGGTAAGTAGGTGCCAGGAACCATACTAAGCATCTTTACTTACATTTCCACGTTTCAGCCTGTACATAACAGAATCTGAGGCACACATCATGAATGGCCCAATTTTGCAGGTAGGTAAACTGGGGCCTGGAGTAAAATACTGATAAAATCCTTGCCCAGAAGTTATGTGTCTCAGACCATGATTGTTCACACCCTGCAATGTACATCTCTTTATTCCAAGTTGGTAGCAGACTTCAGGGGCCTTTGCAGGCTTTGAGCCTTAGAGGTCTGCAGAAGTGTGGTCAGTCATATTGCTCTAACAGTGTGGTTGCGCCAAACAGATTCCATTGAGCAACTGCAGCCTGCAAGCTGGTGTCTAAAAGGATAACTCATGGCTATTCCCTCCTGCACTCTTTGAAGAAACTCTTATCGCCCTCCCAGATTAATTTAAATATAAAACTCCATGAACCGCTTTTCAGATTCCAATCTGCACCAATGAGGTGACTATTAGACAACACAGGAAGGCAGTAATTCCCCAGCCCAGCAGCCACTAGGTCCCTTCCAGTCTCCTGAAAATGCTGAGGACATTCCTGATGCCTTCTGATGGGGGCAACTGGCACCTGGCATTAGATCACTTCTGTCCCAAAGCAGTGGCTCTGCTGGTTTTCCTGTCTTTTTGTGAAAGGCCGTCAGCTGCAGCAGCAGCTACCCTCAGGGACACAAGCCATGCCCACAGTGGCCACGAGCCTCCATTTCCTCCTTCGGAGACCTAATCAATGTGGCCATATCCAGCCTTCCCTTTAATAAGCTGATTGTGAAGCTAAATCCCACATGCTCTCCACCTCACCCTGCATGCTTTTGATTGACAAAACTAATCTCTCCTCCACCCCCACGTCTGCTGCTGCCTGCATCCTCTTGCAAATCATGTACTCAGCTGCTGACAATTAGATATAAGACTTGGGATTCAGGCGCAGGAAGGTTATGGGGTTATGAATCAATGTGGGGGCTTGGGTAAGATAGCAGAGGAGGGGCCCTCACCGCACACACCAGCACAGCCTCAAAGCCTCCAAGTTGATTTATGAGTTGGTAATAACCTCGCCTGGTCCTCTGCCCCTATTATTTTTTGTAATACACAGGGAAGCTTTAAATTTCAGAGAATGAGGAGGGTGGGGCCGGAGAGAAGGCTTGCCCAGGTTCCCCCTTACTGATGTGTTTCCTGCTGTGTGAGCAGTGGATCCCTGAGGGGTTCCATTGTCACAGGCCTGCAGAAGCCAGCACGCAGTTTCACAGGACCCCAGAGAGGTGGCCTTGGCAGACCCCGGCTTAGTGCTGCATATGGCAGGCAGCTTGGGTAGCACTGGGTCCAAAATCATAATCATTGTGTCTGGGTTTAATTCCTCCAACCTGTTTAAAACCAAATCAGAATGACTCAGAGGCATTCCTATTAGGAAAGGGAAAATCACACGCTGGATCGAAGCCAGAGCGAGGCTGCATTTACCTGCAATCTAGAAGCCAGTGGAGCGGAGGGAACAGTGTCTTCCAGCCCAAGGAGAGAAGTCTGAAGACTTACCTTCCTCCGCCTTTCCCTTCACTGTCCTCTTCTGGGGGACAGCCGATGTCCACGAACGAAAAAGATGCTTCAAATTGATAGCTAACACTTTTAAGTGTTAATTTGTTGAGATTTATTTTTATAAGAAAATACACTATTTTATTTTTAACAGGCCGTGGCTTTTGAAAGAGGGCAATGTCAAAAGATTAAAAAAAAAATTAAAAACTGAACTTTTCATCCAAAGTTGTGTTTGTAAAATGTCCATCAGAGATGTCTGGTGTTGGTTTGTGATCACATTTTGAGAATGAATACATATTATATTTGAATTCAGCTATTGATAGATAACCATTTACTAAAGCCCAGTGCCAGGTGTTTCCTCTGTGCCAGAGACAGAAGAGTGTGGCAGATTCCCTGCCCCTCAGAGCAATCACTCAGAGTTGCTAAGGGTTGGATTCTGTGCTGCAGCCATTCATATATTGAAGTCCTGTTCCCCAGATCTCAGAATGTGGCCTTATTCGGAAATGCGGTCACTGAAAATGTAATTAGGATAAGACATAACTTTCTGGACATTAACCCCCCAGTGACTGGTATCCTTATAAAAAGGAGAGACAGGTGAAGAGATGAACACATAGGAGGAACGCCCCTTGGAGACAAAGGCAGAGATCAGGGTGACGCTTCCACAGGCGAAGAGCACCACATCCTAACAAGAGACCCACAGAAGGTGGGACGAGGCATGGACCTGATTCATTCTCACAACCCACAGAAGGAATCGACACTGCTGGCATCTCTATCTCAAACATCCAGCCTGCAGAACTGTGAGAAAATCAATTTTATGAGCACCCACTTTGTGGTACTTTGTTACTGCAGTCCTGGCAAACTAAGACAGAGGAGGAAGTGGACAGTGATCCAATAATTACACGTGGTTAATTCCAAACAGAGGTAAGTGCTCCGAAAGCAAAGAGCCTCATCCACACTTACAAATACGGAAGTACCTTGACCAGGTCTTGAGAGCAGTGAAGGCTTTCTTGAGGAAGTTAGAACTGAAAGTTGTACAAGAGTCAGGTAGAGAAAAAGCTGAGGGGAGAGGTGGTACTGGTCCAGGGAATTGTGCATGCAAAGTTCCTGTGGTAGGATAGAACATCATGCATTGTGGGAATGGGAAAATGATCCATGTGAGAAGAGGCAATGGTGAGGGAAATAGGGAGAAACTGATAGCCAGGGACCAGAATACTCAAAACCAGAACGATGCTCACTCCACCACAGAACTGAACTACACTGGAATGAGGAGGGCACTTGTTTTCTTTCTATCTTCACTTCCTGGGAAATGTGTGTCCAGAGGAGCAGGGTCAGAAAAGCTAGCAGACAGGAGTCCCAGTCTCTCAATAAGGCCTCCTCAAGTTTGCCTCCTGCAATTCCCTCCTTTGTTTCCTGTTCTGTTCAATAAGGTTTCTATCTGAGTATCCCTTCCTAAAAGCATTAGAAGGCATCTTGAGATACTGTAAGGCCTGCATTGAAAAAGCAGGTGAATAACCCGAGAGTTCAGGCCTGCCGATGCTTCTCCCAGCCATACAGATAAATTGGTTAGACACCTGGCCCCGGTAGGAGGTCTCTGAACCACACTCTACTAAGAGCTAACGTGTGCTAATGCTTATCATGTGCCGAACCCTGAACTAACTTTGCTATACAGTGATTTATTTAACCCTCACTGCCTCTGTGGGAGGTCACTTTGTCATTGTCCTCTTTTCCCATGAGGAAAGAAGGCACAGAGCAGATAGAGGACCTGTGAATAAACAGGCCATTTCAGCAAAACCATGAGCCAGGCTTTGTGATGAGGGTTTTGGGTGTGTGCATGACCTTGTATTTTTCCAGTAAATATGTGGAATTTCCCCAGCTGACATGAAGAAATATAGATTGGGGTGGGCAGTGGTTTAAAGAACTTCCCAGGGTCCCACAGTTTATAAGTGACAAACCATGTGCTTTCTTGCTTCATGTGTTTGGTGAGTGAGCATTAAAAATCTATCAGACTTCCTTAGACCCCACTGACCAAACAATGCGACTCAAATATTACACTAAACATCTCATCAGATCTCTTCTTCCTCCAGTGTTTCCCTCCTACTGCCAGATCATCATTATACCCATTCTCCAAAGCCTGGTTTAACATTTCCCCTTAAGCTAAGCTTTTTCTGCTAGCTAATTGTTACATCCTAAATATTTTTAAAACTAGGGCATCAAACTGCACTACTTAGCATATCTTCTATTCATTTGCTCTAGGGAGCTAATAGTAACCTGTTTATGTCAAGGAATGTTTGTAATATGATTATTTTAAAGCCTGGAATATAGAAAATGCTCAATAAGTTTATTAGTTCAATAGCCAATGATAGTAGTAACTATCACTAAATTAATGTCTGTACTTCAGAAAAAAATGAATGTAAACTATCATTTTTCTCAATATTTTTCTCATGTATTGCTAGGAAAGTTACTCAGGGATAAGAGAGGCAGCATGGAAAGAGTCAAAGTGGAAATTATATTTGGCAAGAGAATGCCTGGATATCAGCCCTGGCTCTAACAGGTATTAGTGTGTGGCCTTGGTCCTCTCTGGACCTGATCTTTCAGCTGGATGTAATAATGATCTTGTTTTGTATAATCATTATCAGGATGGTATATGATAAGGTCAGTTTCCCAGCTCTAGTCCAGGACACAACAGGCACTCAGGAATTGCCACTTTCTCTTTGTAAGCATTGACCTATTTATGACACCCATGTGATCAGTGGCATGAAGCTGCCATCTTCACTTCAAGGTGTATCCAGTGGTGGGTGGATCGTGACCTTACTGAGACTAGAGTGAGCCCATTAATGGCAGAAGATAGGCTCGAGAAACATTTAACTGCAAGGAAATAGTAAGGATTGATAATGAACTTACCAGTTACTTCAGTTGTCAGTACTATGCTCTACCAGATTTCCAGTTACTTGAAATTTGCAGATGATTGCAATCAGACTTTTATCAACTCTCTATAATCAAGTTGATTTGGGCTCAGATTGATGCTTTGGGAAAAATGGGGAGACTGCTTTACACTCGTATCTCCTCAGGTTCTGATTAGTACCTCTGTCAAATGCCAAGTCTTTTGAAGGAGCTTAAAACACCCAAAGACAAAACCCAGAATTATATAATAAGGTTCTCCACCAAACCAGAAACAGAATTCCCTTCAATTCACTCTAATCAAGTTTGTGTTAACCTAAAGTTAATACAATGTGATAACTCACCAGAAGGAGATCATTGAGTCCTCTGTAGCCAAGTAAGTAAATGACCAAACACAAGGAAGAGGTGCAGGTGGTCACTCGTGGTCCAGGACTGTGGTGTGGGTAAACAGCCCTGTTAGAGTTTACAGAAGTCATCTCAGAGGCTATGGGGACAGAAGATGGGCAGAGAAAGCCACCAGCTCAAGGCCTGTGATAGACCCTCGTGATCAAGATCCCCTCTGCTTCAACCTGAGAAAAAAGCATGGCGAATCCTGCTCTTCACATCACTCTGCCCTGTCTCTGGGGAACAGAGACTGCCCAGGGCCTGAGGACAGGGAGGCCATTCAAAGTTCTCGTACTCTCTTCATTTTGGTCTCAGAAACCAATTCTCCCCTCTCTGCTCTCTAAAACAGAAACTGATTTTCTCAGTGCAATATTCATATGCTGTTCTATGAACTGTGAATACTACCAAAATGTAGAGATAGAAATTTCCCTTAATTTGATGCCTGTCCTCTGCCTAAGATAGCCTAAAGTTAATTTAAATATACTTCTGGAATTTTCCTTTATCGTTCCTGTATATATTTATGCATGTATAATTAATAGAATACATAATTTTTGTGTTTTGAAAATGTCATTTTAAAATATATACTGTTTTTAAATGTGCTTTTCCACTTAATATTATAGACTTCAATAAATGTTTATTGTATGGATGAGCCATAATTTTTAATTCAGAACTTTTGGGCTGTTCCCAAATAGCCATTCAACAAACATTATTATATATAAAAGATATGATTGAAACACACATCTATGACACATATAGAAACATAGACCATATTGCATATAATAAATAAATATATACAGAACATATATATGTAATTATACTAGTAAAACATACATGCAGGTATGGAGGTGGTCATGGCTCTCTGATGTGTTTTATGCACATCCCTGCAATATACGTTAACAAATTATCCTCAAAAGACAATTTTCAGACAAGTGTTTTGGGACCTTTGGGAATAAAGCCTGGCCCTCTGGCCTGGGTTGCGTTCTGGTGTTACACATTATCTTTTTAGTTCTCAGCAAAGCAGATCAACTTAGATGTGATCCAGAATTCACAAGTACTAAAAAAGGGCAGCAATCAATTTTAGAAAGAAAAGAAACTGCTACAAATTCTTTTTAGAGCAAGGGGGAAAGAATAATTGGACTTAATGGGGAGTGGGAAGAAGTGAATAAAAAAGAGAAGGAAATAGAAAAATGTTTTCCCCTGCTGGTCATTGGGACCATTCCTGTCTGATTCTATGCCGTGGTAATTGTAGATCATTTAAAGGACATAACATTATGACAGATTTACCTTCTGTACTTCTTCCTGGAGCTCAGCACACAATGATTTGCTTCCTGCACAGGCCTGGAGGTTTGTCACTTCTGGGTTTTCCAAGGAAGCCTGAAATACCCCATCCCTTCGAGAATGTCCTCCTGTCCCTATACAGTGTCTGTTAGGTTTGCTCAAGTCCCCCCAATGGTACCCGCAGCTTGGAAGGGATATCAGGGAGATGAATACCACTGTAGATTGCAAGAAATGACCCAGGACAGCCCTGGGCTTCAGCTCAGTCTCACCTAGGCCTGAGGACAGTCACACCAGTCCACTGCGGAGACAGTGGCTGTAGCAGGGACAAAAGCCCACAGTACTACGGGGAAAAGAAAAGAGGCTTTTGTGACTTTCTTTACAAAAAAAAAAAAAAAATTAAATGTGATCTTTGGCTGTGTGAATGCAGACTCAGGCCTGGTAGGCTGAAGAGAACAATTAGGCCAGGGACTGAGTGTGTAAAGCGAAAAGGAGGTCGAAACCCAGACAATGGTGCTAGAGACTGGGACTGGGGTGGAGGGGTAGTGGATATGATAGCGAGGAAGGAGTTTCAATGTGAATGAATACTAATTAGTGACATGGATATTAATGATGACAGTAATTAACAGGGGAAAGGAAGGGCTGTCATTGTCCCAGGGTGAGTAATCAATCTTGGCAGGTGATAAATAATGGTTGGGCAAGCTCAGCAGAAAGATAATCCGCTGGCCCTGGGGAGAGCTGGAGAGATGCTGGAAACCTCGCAGTCTCTAGGCAACCCACAAAAAAGAACTATTTTTCTTTTGAGGGAAAAACAGGTTAAAGTCTCTCCCCAACCCCCAACCCCCCAACTTGAGACTGCAGTTCTTATTTGATTTCTGTTTTGTTTTTCATATCCTAGGACAAATGTTGAACTTGTGTAATTGGAGGAAATGAACACACATTATCCCTCTCTCTCTGATGCTCTCTCTCTCTCTCTCTCTCTCTCTCTCTCTCTCTCTCTCTTTCTGTACGAGTGTATGTGTGTGTGTGTGTGTGTGTGTGTGTCTAAGAATGTGAATGAATGGTAGTGTTTTTGATCCAAGGTTTAGCTCTCAGCTGCCAACCAGGAGCGAGCGAGGGGAGATGCTAACAGTCCTGCTTTTGCAGCTAACTGCAGAGGATGCTAGGCCCTGTCTGTGAAGTCTGGAACTACAGGGGAAGCCAGAACAGTGGGCTGGGACAACAGTAACCATACTGTTTAGGGTTATAGCCCACAGAGCCAGATAGAAACAAAATGTCTAGGTTATTTGGCCTGCACTGATTCTACTTCTGGCCAACAAAGTTCTGAGAAATTCGATTTATGAGAAGATGGCACTGTTCATTAAACACCTCTGCTGGATTTCTGGTGGCTGACCTGGACACGCAGTCCAGGAGAGCGACTAGCAGGTCCTGCCCCTCACATTGAAACCTCAGACACAAAGTCAGGCTCAGATATCTGAAAATGTCGCCCCTTTCAGGCTGTTCTCCGTCACTATTCTGCCCAAGGTGACAAAGCCTCCGTCAGTGGTCTGCACTGGTATAAAGTGAGATCTTTGGGTGATGAAAGCAGGCTGACCAGATGTTCAGAACCTTCCAGAAAACTGCACTCTTCCACTCCCATGTTAACTGTGCTGCTGTTAGAACATGGGTTCTGGGTGCCATGTCTTCAAAGGGAGGCACATATAAGGGAGCATTTACAGGGCAGTGGACCAAAATGAAGATGAACTTCAGGTCCTGTCACGTGAGGAAACACCTGAGGAGACCCAGGCACATCTTGTCAGGAGCGAGGGCAGTGATGTCTCATGGGAGGACAGGTCTCACAGAGTGATTAGGTGTCAGTTTGGATTTGCTTTTTCTGTTATCCAAGGGCAAAACTAAGGCCAAAGGGAAAAAGTAGAAGAGAGGTCATGTGTTGACTGAAATTAAGATTTTCTTAGGTAAAAATGTTTCTTCTGCCCATGGGATTGAACACCCTTGAGGTTTTCAGTTGAAACTGCTTTGTCGTTGCAGGTACTGACATTGTGCAGTGGCTTATGAAGAACCTTTCAATCGAGGACCCAGGTACTTGACCCTGTCTTTACCTCCTCTGCCATCAGCACACATCCCATAACCTTTAACTTCCAAGCCAGTTTCGCTAACTGTCCTGGGAACCCAGCTTACTCATGTGAATTCCAAGTTGTGGAATCATTCTATTTACAAATAAAATGAATTTATTTTCTCCACTGAATATCTATCTTTAAATTTAAATCACCCTTGGAGGAAATGAGCAACTATTTAGAATGCCAAAGAGCTCAATACAATAGCCTGTGAAATGAGATGAATTCTCTCATTAGCCGCAGCAATTAAAGATAAGTTGTAGCACTGTCACTGAACAGCCTTCTAGAACCAGCTCTTAAAATTAGATTGCCTGATCCACAATTAAGATGTTTAATTATTTGCTAAGACTCCTTCTGTTTTCTGCTTCTGCGAGAAGTGAAGGAATGATGGTTTTTTCAACTCTAATTGTGCATTTCAATTAGGAAAACCCTACCAGGAAAACAAGAGCAAAATCCTGGCCAATAAGACAGTTTCAAAATTTATCCTCCCACCAAGAAATAAGCAAGAAAACTTATTTTTACAGTATAATTAAGAAATAGGAGGAAGTCTCCAGAAAAATGAAAATTCTAGGTATATATAGCTAATTGTTTCATGTGTCGTTAGTTAAAACATTTCCAAATTTATCACACACTACTTTATCTTGCTTAACTGGATATCCTTGATACTTGCAAGTCAAATTTATCTTTTAATTTAATGTGGATCCACTGTGATGTCGTTGCTAGACTCTGGGGGCAGTTAGATTTATTTGCCTCAACTTTAATGGCTCCAACCACCATGCTTTCTGATAATATTTTTCAGGTGCCCATTCTCTGTGTCTGATCTCCAGCTGTGATTCCTTGCTGGGATCAGTATGTTAGCTCAGCCATCCTTGTATTTTTAACCTGACATTCTTAGCTGCTGTTGACTATGAAACAGTATAATTTACATATAGTTCAATTAAATACAGTTGCTTAGAGCCCAAGTGCCAGAAAAGTGGGTCATTTGTGGAAGTGACCCTAATCTTCACTACCTGGATTAGTAGCTACTCCGGTAACTAGCAAAAAAGAAAAAAAATCTTAGTTTTAGTCAAATTCTTAGTTCACAGGGGAAAAAAATACTATAAATGTTCATTTTTTTCCCTATGTGTTTCCCTTATACAGATGGACTACTGATTGTCCACTTGTGAAACCCAGACTGGATAACCATCTATCAGTTTAATTACATTTATTTGAACTCAATGTTTCTTTTGATTATGATGCTAAACTAAGGGATACCATTCCTCATGGTGGTCTTTTCCAAGAGTACCGCTTTATTCCCCTTTCCAAAAATCATTGTATTTATCATCATCATCATCATCAGTCTAGCCAAGCTAATAACAGGTGAGATTTCTCTGGCCTATGTAATCTTCATGCACTAATAAAAATTAAAATTAAAAGAAAAAAGAAAAAGGAATTTCAATGAAGGGCCATGAATGAAGGTCAGGTCTATGAGGTCATGTCAATGAAGGTCTATTAAGCTATGATGCCCTTGGGAAGACATCAAGATTTTGGGCCAATCATGGACTTCTGAGAAGTAGCTGAGTAGAAGGAGGTAAGAGCATTTTCCTAGCAGAGATGAGGCAAATCAAGTTCCTGAGAAGCCAGGCATTTTTGACATCTGCCCCCTCTTCCATTCTCTCTTTCCTTCTGCCAAATTGCTAAATAAAAATGTTTTTGCTGTACATTTTTAGCTCCAATACTGGTAATATGAAAGCCGTCGTCTTTCTAGATCTTGTCCTTCCATCCTTGAGAAAGGAGCAGCTGCAGATGATGACAATCATCTCTTGCTGGACACGTGATTCTTGAAGCATACAATCAGTCCTCCATACCTTGGTCTGCATCTGCAGATTCTTCCAAACCTGCATTGAAAATATTCAGGAAAAGACTGCATCTGTAATGAACATGTACAGACTTTTTCTAGTCATTCCCTAAACAACACCATGAGAATTATTTACATGGGATTCACACTATATTAGGCATTGTAAGTAATCTATAGATGATTTAAAGATTAGGGGAGGTTATATGCAGGTTGTATACAAATACCACACCATTTTAAAAGAAGACTCGAGCATCCATAGATTTTGGTGTCCTTGGGGGTTCTGGAAACATGGGTAGTAAGAGACAACTGTGCAGAATTTATAAGAAACTTGTCATTAAGAAGCAAATAAAGTAAAAATCCATTCACCTTAATTCCACGAGTACAAGGACACATCTACATTTCTTTCAAAAGGGAATAAATGATTCTTAACAAGCCAAACATTTGGGTTATATTCAGCCTCTTGAAAAGTTTGCAAGTAAAGCCAAAGTCAATCTCCTTTAAAAATTCTGAACCTATAAAATTAGTAATTGTTAGAGACTCCTTGAGTATGTCAATTCCATGTCCAAAAATTTGTTTTTAACTAATAAAAGTACTGTGAGATTTCTGAAAGATTCTTTTATGTGGTAGGAACTTTTCTCTCATATTGGCTCCACTCAAGACAAATATAAATTCATAACTATTAGTGTGAATCTATTTATGGGTGATGGTAAAGTAACAAAGCAACAGGTTCATTGTGTCAATAATAAGCATATTCCTACTAAGTTGGGCTCTCTATGTCACTACCCACTCCACTGTCCTTCCTCTAACTTCCTGAAAAAGTGAGATTTTGCCCTATGTATATAAGGGAAGGGAAATATCTTTCTGTTCACCAATGGGACCATTGTGTTAGGGAGGTAGAGTGGGTCCAAGTCTGCAGGGCAGTGAGGAGGCCTTGTTCTCCCTGCTGACGATGATACAGCATGATGGAACTGAAACTATGAATCAAGGCTGCCAGTGCTTTATTGAGTATTTGCCCTATCCCGGACACTGCTAAGCGCTTTCTGTGAAATATCTCACTTCATTAAATACAAGTTTATCTATGCCAAAGCTCCTGCTCTTGACCATGAAGCTAGACTTTACTTGCTTCTGGAAGATCATGGAGCATGGGACGTTAAGAATTGGCAGATTCTCAGAACTGGGATCCAGAGAAACCTCAGAAACCTCAGACACATAATGGCCCTTCCCAACTGTGGGCATCCCTCCTCCCCACCCCCACCACCAGCAATCATGTCACCAACACTGTCATTTAGGGATGATGACACTTGACATCTGGCTTCCTTTTTGCTCTTATTTAAACTAAATAACCTGTTTTCTGATTCTTTCTCTCACCATACAGTTGAAGCAATACACTTGGGAAGTCTTATAGCCGCCCAGGGCTACATCTTTCCAATCTCAGACCATGTGCTCACCATGAAGGACGATGGTACCTTTTACCGTTTCCAGGTAGGCCTACTGGCTCCTCCTCCTAAAGAACCTTTGCTGTCATCATCGTCTGGCCTCAGATTAGAACACCTAACACCTAAACAAAGGGTACTGTAGAGAGCAACCTTCCGCCTTCATCAGCACTGGGAAAACCGAGGGAACTTGTGTCTGGAATGTTTCTTGATCTAGTTAAACAATAGTAAAAAACCCTAACTGAGTGCCTGTAATTTAAGGGGCACCATTTTTTGGGCTGCTATAACAGAATGCCATAAACTAGGTAGCTTATAAACACCAGAATTTAGACTGGGGATTTAGCTCAGTGGCATAAGTGCCTGCCCAGCAAACATGAGGTCACAAGTTCAATCCCCAGTACCAAAAAAAAAAAAGAAAAAAAAAAGAAAAACAAAACAAAAAAACAGTCACTTAAAAAAAAAAAACAAACCAGAATTTATTTCGCCCAGTTCTGGAGGTGCAGAGTCAAAGACCAAGACTTCAGCGAGCTTAGTATCTTCTGTCTTTTCTGTCACACACATGACACTTTTAGCTGTCTCACTCATACTAGGGGAGTCTAGGGGTGAAGAGGCAGAGTCTCTTTCAGGCCTCTTTTATAACAGCGCTAATCTCAATCATGAAGACCCCACCCTCATGATCTAATCACCTCCCGAAGGCCATGTCCAATGCCCATTGCCTTGGGGAGCGGCGTCAGGATTTTACCATGCATATTTGGGGCTGAGGAGACTAACATTCAGGCCATAGTGGACACTTTGTACATATTTCCTTGTCTATTGTGAAGAAACTTCTAAAAGTTTGTTCTACCTCTAAAGAGATAAATGTCACTCATTTTACAGATGGGAAAGTTGAGGTGTTCAGAGACTAATGTGGCATTTAGTAAATGGAGCACGAATCCTCAGTTTGAGACTAGAGAGCCTGATGGCTCCTCCTTCACCTTTACTATCTCGTGCTGCCTTCCTGGGGCAAAGATTCCGTACGCTCCCTGATCACACCCCCCACCCACCCCCCCCACCCACTCCCCCACCCACTCCTCCCAGTCCTGCCTCAAGGGCTTGGGGAAGAGGATAAGGGGTTATTCCAAGGTCTAACCAAAGGTCTTAGGTGCAAAGTACTTAAGAGGAAGTTAAAGGAGAAAAATTATCCTGGGCTGTGTATCCAGGAAACTGCTCACCTGATGTCTGTGGTAGACTTTTCTTGTTTCAGAATTAAATCTCTTGCTTTTTATCTCTCTGTCTCTCTATCTCTGTCTCTCTGTCTCTGTCTCTCTTTCTCTCTCTCTCTTGCTCTGTGTGTGTATCTGCCTCTCTGTCTCTGTCTTTCTGTCTCTGTCTCTGTTTCTCTGTGTGT